>CM059563.1:18425935-18610935 GCA_030386875.1 Morinoia aosen
GTGCCGTGACATTCACACCCAGCCTTACTTTTCCGTGGGCACCTATGATTTCGGCCGCAATTGTATAGTCTCTGCAATGGGCGGCTAAATTCATAGATGCTTGGGTCAAAAAGTTAGCTTATTTAAGTTTGCACGAGCAGCAAAACAGTCATTTCAATCAAAATAACGCCAGTGTTTTCAACACGCTGGTCGTGATGTGAGCCGCCGGTTTTTTTAGTTTATTACAAAGAGAATATAATTTTGAGAGCTTGTTAGTTTTTCAGTTTATTGCAAAGAGAATTTGATTTCGCAAACAGAGGAAATTTGCTGAATGCTGCTGACCGACCAGTAGTCACGAACTCAGTTTTCATAAATACTTAATCGAAAATAAATGAAGGCACGATCCAGTTAATATTCGCTATTTTTAAAATTGCTCACCACAAGTGACTTTAAATTTGAGTTGAATACTGAACTTCAGTTTCACCCATCGCGGTGAGCGCGTTGAATACTGAGTGCAACGCGTGAGGAGGGGATGCCCGTATGACAGATGCAGGTTAATTAACGAGGGCACTACACATAGCATGTAGTTCACTGGTTCATCAGGGTTCGTTAAGTTAGTGATGCGACTGTTTAAATTGTTATCATGGTGCTCCTTTTGAACAGTTCACTCATTAAAGTGTGCTCCTTCAGAATGGGGTATGATATTATTGGAATTATCTATGAAATTGTGTTTTGACGGTTCGCTGTGTTGTGTGGACCCACGAGATGGTTGTTGTTACTTGAAATAAACAAGATATCAAGGCATAAATAATCGTCACTTCGAGCTATAAAATTATAGATCACTTTCGTCTTCAGTTCATTAAAAATATTCAAAATTGGTCTGTCTGAACCAATCTTTTGAAAACTGGTCAGTCTTTAAGTTTATTACAAAGAGAATATAATTCTACAAGCTGGTCAATCTTTCATTTTATTACGAAGAGAGTAAAATTTTGAAAACTGGTCTGTCTTTAAGTTTATTACAAAATGAATATAATTTTGAGAACTGGTCGACTTATCAGTTTATTACGAAGATAATTTAATTTCGCAAACTGGTCAGTCTAAAGCAATTCCCCAAGGATTTACTCTGCTCTGTAACATACTCAGGGCCAGAATTTCCGGCTATTTACATCATTAATATAATTGTAGTGATACAGCCGGCAGGGCATGGCCTCCCGTAAACTTGGCAGCGTACAGTTATTTCTGGGGAAAAAATCTCGACAGCAGCGTAGACTTAGAAAAAATTTTAGTGATTGGGAGAAAAACTCGGCGCAATGCGAAGTCAAAACATAGAAAAACTTTCGCTGCTAGATGTGCAGCTACGAAGACCTAAATTTTTTGAAAATCTAGCCTCTGGCCGGAATATTTTTTGGCAATCACGTTTTGGCAAGAACATGTGCAAGAACATGTGTGCATAACAGGGAATCTATTCTTGCAGTGGATTCCATTTGATGTATTCACCTTTTTGGAAATGCTTCCGTTGTACAGCAAGCATAGGTTACTGCCACGTCAACATAGACATGTTGGGACGTGGAATGATAAAAATTGAGCAGATGGTCGGTTTGTTTGCAAAATGAGACTGCCTAGGACAATAGCTCACGCGTATGTTCATCATAATGAGCCATTAAAATGATACTGTCTAGAACAATCTCACACACCTCTGCTCATCATTGTGAGCCATTAAACTCATATTGCCTAGGACAATTTAACTCACGTATGCTCATCATTGTGAGCCATTAGAATCATACTGCCTAGGACAATCTAACTCACGTATGCTCATCATTGTGAGCCATTAAAACAATATTGCCTAGGACAATCTAACTCACGTATGCTCATCATTGTGAGCCATTAGAATCATACTGCCTAGGACAATCTAACTCACGTATGCTCATCATTGTGAGCCATTAGAATCATACTGCCTAGGACAATCTAACTCACGTATGCTCATCATTGTGAGCCATTAAAACAATATTGCCTAGGACAATCTAACTCACGTATGCTCATCATTGTGAGCCATTAGAATCATACTGCCTAGGACAATCTAACTC
Organism: Morinoia aosen; assembly: GCA_030386875.1. NCBI lineage: Eukaryota > Metazoa > Arthropoda > Malacostraca > Amphipoda > Talitridae > Morinoia > Morinoia aosen. The sequence continues at coordinate 18,427,999 of CM059563.1, forward strand.
ACGTATGCTCATCATTGTGAGCCATTAAAACAATATTGCCTAGGACAATCTAACTCACGTATGCTCATCATTGTGAGCCATTAAAATCATATTGCCTAGGACAATCTAACTCACGTATGCTCATCATTGTGAGCCATTAGAATCATACTGCCTAGGACAATCTAACTCACGTATGCTCATCATTGTAAACCATCAAAAAATACCATCATGCGCCATCAGCACACGATGAAAGAGAGTTCAAATATTCGAAGCTCAATATACTCTCTTGGCGTTGTCACATCACACGAAAGAGGGTAGCGCGTTCGAAAAAGTTTTCTGCAGTGTTTTTCATCGGAGCACCAGTAACTGTTGGCAGCCCGTAATGCAATGTGGTGCTTGTCACGACGCTAATGTATCGATGATTCTAAAGTACTTAACTTATTGAACACGATGCACGATGAGAGTGTCATTTAAAACTGAATTCAAGCCTAAATTTAAAAATCGTAACAGGGTAGAGTAAAATCTTGAGTCTTACATATCATGTGATGTAAATTCAAACTTTAGCTGCGGTTGAAAATTATTTCAATTTTTCCCAGTTACAAAAAATAGAATCAAACATTGTACTGGCTGAATGACGACTCCATTTCAATCCGTATAAGTTGATACATGCACTGCGTAATGTCGTATAATTCACTCATGGATGAACTAGAAATAGTTTCATATTGCCTAGGACAATTCAGCAATGAATGAAAAGACATCAAATACAATCCAGCAATGAATTTTAAAAATACCGTATTTTTAAAATAATGTATTTTAAAAATACCGAACTCTAAAAAACACCGAATTTCAAAAAATCCAAATACCAAAAACACCAAACAAATTTCCCGGAACGCCAGCTCATCCAGCAGCGCAGAACGACTTCAACGGCTTCCTCATGCAGAGTTCGCGTTTGTCTGAAATGAACTGATGAGCTGGGCTGAGTTGCACTAAAGTGCCTAATTGGGGACCCCATTACAAAACCATGGGGGAGTTGTTTCGCATGACTCGTGGTGTTGTTGCTGTGTGGTGATCTGCTGCGTGACAGTCACCACCTGCGTGACAGTCACCAGCAGCGTGACAGTCACCAGCAGCGTGACAGTCACCAGCAGCGTGACAGTCACCAGCAGCGTGACAGTCACCAGCAGCGTGACGGTCACCAGCAGCGTGACAGTCACCAGCAGCGTGACAGTCACCAGCAGCGTGACAGTCACCAGCTGTGTGGCAGTCACCAGCAGCGTGACAGTCACCAGCAGCGTGACAGTCACCAGCTGTGTGGCAGTCACAGCAGCGTGACAGTCACCAGCAGCGTGACAGTCACCAGCAGCGTGACAGTCACCAGCAGCGTGACAGTCACCAGCAGCGTGAAAGTCACCAGCAGCGTGACAGTCACCAGCAGCGTGACAGTCACCAGCAGCGTGACAGTCACAAGCAGCGTGACAGTCACCAGCAGTGTGACAGTCACCAGCAGTGTGACAGTCACCAGCAGCGTGACAGTCACCAGCAGCGTGACAGTCACCAGCAGTATGACAGTCACCAGCAGTATGACAGTCACCAGCAGTGTGACAGTCACCAGCAGCGTGACAGTCACCAACAGCGCGACAGTCACCAGCAGTGTGACAGTCACCAGCAGTGTGACAGTCACCAGCAGTGTGACAGTCACCAGCAGTGTGACAGTCACCAGCAGCGTGACAGTCACCAGCAGCGTGACAGTCACCAGCAGCGTGACAGTCACCAGCAGCGTGACAGTCACCAGCAGTGTGACAGTCACCAGCAGCGTGGCAGTCACCAGCAGTGTGACAGTCACCAGCAGTGTGACAGTCACCAGCAGCGTGACAGTCACCAGCAGCGTGACAGTCACCAGCAGCGTGACAGTCACCAGCAGCGTGACAGTCACCACCAACACAACTAAAGCCCCTCATCCAACACACTTCCCCTAAATTGCGCGGTTTTCACGGAGATTACGCGTCATTTGCAAGTCAGCGGCGTATAAGCAGCAGCGTTGGCCTGTGAGCCCTCGATTGTTAACAAATGAGCTCGCTAAGAGGCGGAATATAAGCTGCAGGAGAGGCCGAGTGGTCACCAAGAATGTGGCATTGTGTTGTGCGGCCGAAAGCTATACAACCTGCTCCACAAAGCCATTGTTTTGACTGGGAATGAGAAAGCAAGCTCGGCTGAAAGGGAATTATTTTCTTCAGGGCCGTGAATATGCATGCTGTAGCATTGTTTTGGTATTAGCGATGTCTGTCATGATGTGACTTGAGCCATGTGCACAATGCGGCTTCGCTGACAACTCTATCGAGTTTGAGTACAATGTAGTAATGCTGCAAATGAGCCGAGCGTGTTTTGTTGTGGTGACAATTGCTGCTCTCGGAAATTGGGGCCTTATTTTGAATCATGAACGACCTCGTGTTTTGCATCGAATAATGGTTTAGTGGTCGTTTTAGTGGTCTACAGCAGGTTTTCTTTTCTTGGGAGTTAATGTTTCTTCATGCGTGCTTTACTAATTAGCCTCATTACACAGAATCGATTATGAGTTTGGGGCAGAAACAGAAGTAGAACACCATGATAAATATGTAATTTTTGTATTTTTTTTGCACAGCTTTGCGCTTGGGATTAGATGCCTGCAGAACTGAAGCTGGATTTCCAACTAACGCGTGTCGTCACATTGGTATAGACCGAAGGAAGGATCTTCGTTGACTTAGCTACGCTGCGAGCAGTTTTTTCATACGCTCACCTACAGACAACCTTTCAAAGTTGCTAGGTCGAACTTTATTTGAAAACACGTCAAATAGTCTTAAATTTAGTAACGCTTCGAAGAAGCTGATGTACACGTTAAATTTATGTTACAAATTGTAGCATGTGTTGCACACTTCAGATAAGTGGTCACTTATTATAAGCATCGGAGTAGAGGTAGAGTTAATTCAACATGTGGCCTAATGATGCTCGTTGATGTCGCACAAACGCTCACCGTAATTTTTGCTCATGACGCGCACTAATTTGCTATTTGTCTTCCTAAGGAAATAGTGCTGCTCTTTAACTACGCATTTCGCTAGATTATAATTATACAATTGAAGTTGCGCCAAAATCCAGAGACATTTAGCCGGGGCTCAAGAATAGACACTTGGAAGCCACTAAAAGATGTTGCTTTGTTTTTTATGAAAACATAATCCGCTTTGTTATTCGTAGTAGTAAAGCCAAGAACCATATCTGCAACGAATATACGTTTCCGTTCTGGTATAACCAAAAGTTCTTCTTTCCGTTTGGCTAGGATACGAGCTGTTTTTATAATCAAAACCTTCAAATTTTACTTGAAAAACTCGAACTGGAGAATTTTAGCCGAAAAAACAGCACTTTTCATACTTTGGTCAACTGAAGAACTTTTGCTACCATGCATTCGGCTACGACGACACAAATGGGCTGACAATGCAGCCCCAGACGTACAGAACGATGATATCACTGGACGGAGACATGAACTCTGGGCAACGTCGCTTGAATTCCCGCATTTTCTGGAAAACCCAAACACTAGTGCACGACGATCACGAGGCACTAACTCTATACATTAAGCAACATGGTAAGATCAGTGCCTTGCTCTGAGTGGCGACCGGACGTGAGATGTGTTGAACATGGCAGTCGTCCGCCCGCATTTGATCGTATGCAACGCACGCAAACTGTAATGGTTGATTAGTGGGGTGTTCTCTTTGCATTACTGCTCAAATTCCGCTCGCACTGACCGTAAGCAATGCTCTGAAACTTGGATGACTAATGAAGGGGGATCTCCTCTTTCCTTTAAAAGAAAAACTTAAATGGCTTCTCATTGGAGTAATTCTCTCTTTGCATTAAACCTAAAATTCCGCTTGTATTTGATCATAAGCAACACACTCGAATTCAAAAGGCTAACTAGGCTGAATCTTCTCTTCGCATTGAATGCCAAACTTAAATGGCAAAATTCGGAAAGTCGAGTGAAGGAATTTGGAAGACAGCCCATCTAGTTTTCAAAGAAGTTTAGTAATTTTTATTTTTTTGCTAGTTTGCAGAGGTGAGTCCTGAAAGAAATACTATACACTCCCCGCTGTTTTCTGTTCAAGAGACTAATCTAGAAAAAGCTCAGAACTATCTAGAAATGCTATCTACATAGAAGCAATTTTTAACACAGTGCTTAGAATGCGGTCGAATTAGATGAAAACTGAAAGCCAGTAGATAATGTCAGTGATGAAATTCCTAAGCCGATAACCCCGTGTCCAGAAAATTTAACACAGTGCTCTCTTGACGTCACACATGTAACATCAGAAGCCATTTATATTATCTGCCTGTTGCTCCTACCAGCTTTCAACATGAGTGTTTACGAAAGTTTTGCACTTCAAGTTCAAGTGACGTGAAGTACAAGCTCAGTGTCCTGAAGATTAGAATTACTTCTCTCTATTTATAGCAACAAATATAAACAATACTTACCGGACGCAGCATACTTGCATCCTGGTCCGCAGCTTAGGAAATACCGCAGCTTGCGTCACGCTCACACTTCAAGCTTGTAACTTTTAAACGTTAGGAAAATATCTTCTTCTTCGTAAATAAATATTCCCAAGCGTGGTACCTCCACTTGAGATGGGTAGCCAGTATACGAGCTATGCTATTAATAGGATCTCAGGAACGCAAGTTTAATGCACGAGGGGTTCTCTAGGCTCATCACTGCTGGTAAAACAACCGATGCGAATTTTCCTGCAGAACGAATTTCGGGTCAAATGTTTACGTGACTCTGGCTTATTGATCGTGAGTATTCGCTACAAAAATCCCAAAAATGTCTACCTTATTTTGTTGATGCAGTTGGATTGTCCAAGTCTACTTTGACAACTTCAAAATTTTCCTTTGATGAACACAGAAAGAGACATTGACGGCATGTAATATTTCATTTTAGAGAGGACAAATACTTACGCAATTAGCAAGAGCTTTCTCCAGTAACGCTTCGCTTAGTAACGCTTCGAAGAAGCTGATGTACACGTTAAATTTATGTTACAAGTTGTAGCATGTGTTGCACACTTCAGATAAGTGGTCACTTAATTGGAAGACAGTGAATAGGATTTCCTAAGCTGCGGACAGTGAAATTCAGTACTAAAATGAATTACCGATTGAAAACGATGAAAAACGTTTGATAAATTGAGGAGAAAAGGATATAATTTGAAATAATGAAAAGTAAATGATTAATACGTTTACACAATGCGGCAAACGCAAAAAAGGAATCTTGATACGAGCTGGAACAAACAGAACTGTAGGCTGGACTCGCCGATATTGGCCGTAGCCCTACATGGAGGCTGGAAAATAGGCCTTAACCTCCACCTGTTTGAGATATTATGTTAAACATGCTGATTTATGTCTGTGTTATGCAAAACAAAAAAAGGCACAAATGAACTATTTAAACAAGAGTAACAGCGGCTCGTAAGCTCATACGAGTAGGGAGATATGAATTTGGACTCATTTGGAGTGAAAAACACATAAGTAAAAATTTCCCTATTTTCGAAATGAATTAGAAAAGTTATGGTTTTTAAAAAAATAGGAACTATGAGTCTTAATTCATATTTCTTTTAAATTTTTGCATATTGCATGAATCTATGTTTCACAGAATGTATTTGAAACGAACAAACACTGAAAATAAAAAGTCTTAAAATCGAGGTCCATGAAACAAAACCCCGATTCTTATCACTATACGGGCGCTATTTTAAGCAAGCAGTACTCAGTTATACTAGGGTCTTCCGCGCTCACAAATGTGTCAAAGTTTGAATTTTACGGTAAATTGCGATTCTTGCTTCTATTTTGAAAGTATCGCTGGAATCTTGTGAAAGCATGCGCTGCCTGAATTATTAGAGAAGAATTGCTCATTTCCCAGCCTGCTACGCGTTTAACCCTATTATTAGACGAAAATTGAGGAATAAAAAATTAGAAATAGAAATACGTACGTTAAAACGAAAATTAATCGAAAAAATTGAGATATGGGCGAAAATGGAGATATGGAAATTTGAAGATCTGGTGCCGGGGCAGCCAGGTGCTGGGTACTTTTCATGCTCAAATTCCCCTTAGGGATGTACAACTGTTGCATCTATGGGAATTTGCGCTCCCAGAAGAAAGTTGTGAGGTCCCGAGTCACAGTCCCGAGTACTTCTCTATAAAAAATTAATATCTTTCATTGTGAGGAACCATCTTTTTCCGGTTCACTGCTGTAATTTTTCATCATCTGCTACTTTTTTATTTAACTGTTATCCTACTTCATAAGCTTCCTTTTTAAATAATGCTTTATGCGCTAGAGACCATTGGACGAACACACTTTTTACATGGATTTCCCATTCCCTAAATCCCGTGCTAAATGGTACTTTCCTCCATTGGGTACTCCTTTATTGTGGGGTAAAGTAGGCATACGCTAACTAATAATCTTATCTAATCTAATCTGATGCTAAAGCTTTATTTAAGAAAAACTTGAGGTACGTGGGATAGCCAAGTTGACTTAGAATTGCTTACGTTGCCAGCTGTTCTGCTACGACCACGTAAATTGGTTGGAAATCGGGCCTCTTAAGACAGACGCTAACCAAGTTTGGCCAAGCAGAAGTTAGACTGTCATTCAATATTGTGCCTGTCGATTTTATGGGCTCACACTTAAAACAGTTGACGAGACTAGTTTTTTGTCAAAATCTGGAGTTTGTACATAGCAGATAAAAATTATACAATGCTGCATGTTCTCAGAATATCAGGAAGGTTTTCATGACCGAACCTCCACTAAACGCTAAACAGAAATTTCTAAAGTTCTTGGAAAAATATTTAAGTTCTAAAAAACTCTTTTTTTAGCAGAAAGCGTATCGATACGCGGTATTGTCATGAGTTCTCTAGCATAGACATGATAGAAGTAAATCATAAAATCTTTCTAATTACAAGCTCTCGCATCCTTCTTTGTTTTCATCGCTTTCAAACTCCCCATTAAATATTACGAAGTATCACGCTACGAAGACAATCCTAAATTTTGTTCGCGTTCAAATTCCATATTAAATAATACGAAGTATCACGCTACGAAGACAAACCTAAATTTTGTTCGCGTTCAAATTCCATATTAAATAATACGAAGTATCCCACTACGGAGACAAACCTGCATTGTTTCCCATCAAAACGCGTTGCACTTTGTAGCTCGTGCAGAGAGATAACCTTTTGCATGCTGTGTGTGGGGCAAGCGGGGGAGTGCTGAAAGCGGGGGGCGGGGAACGTGGATTACATTGTATGCATATTTTTGTGGATGAGTGGCCTAGATCGAAGATGCTCCCCCCTCATCAAAATAAAAAGCTTCTATCGGGGGGGGGGGGGGGGGGGGAGTGTTGGGTGAGGGGATATGAGGAAGGGTTGGGAAAAAGGGTGAGGGGAGATTAGAAAGGGTTGGAGGAAGGGGTGAGGGGAGATGAGGGAGGCTTGGGGAAAAGGTGAGGAGAGATGAGTGAGGCTTGGGGAAGGGGTAGGGGGAGATGATGGAGGCTTAGAGAAAAAGGTGAGAGGAGATGAGGGAGGCTTGGAGAAAGGGTAGGGGGAGATGAGGGAAGCTGAGAAGAGGGTGAGGGGGAGATGAGGGAGGCTTGGGGAAAGGGTAGGGGGAGATGAGGGAGACTTAGAGAAGAGGGTGAGGGGAGATGAGGAAAGCTTAAGGAAAAGAGGGTGTGGGGAGATGAGGAAAGCTTAGGGAAAATGGTGAGAGAAAATGAGGGAAGCTTAAGGAAAAGGGTGAGGGGAGATTAGGGAAGCTTAGGGAAAAGGGTGAGAGAAAATGAGGGAGGCTTAGAGAATAGGGTGAGGGGAGATGAGGGAGGCTTAGAGAAGAGGGTGAGGGGAGATGAGGAAAGCTTAATGAAAAGAGGGTTAGGAGAGATGAGGGAAGCTTAGGGAAAAGGGTGAGGGAAGATTAGAGAGGGTTGGGTAAGGAGGTGAGGGGAGATGAGGGAGGCCTGGGGGAAAGGGGAGGTGGTTGAGGAGTTATTTTGCTGAGGTTCCCCCAGCGGGGGCGTGTGGGGAGGAGGGGACTGAGATCGATCGCGAGGGGAATTATGGCGTGGAGTTATGCAATACAGCCTGCGTCTGAGGCACTCCTTAAATGTCAGTCCTTATGCCTGAGTTCATTTCTAGAGATGTAAAGCCCTGAAGAGCTCGTAACAGCTGCCGTGATTCTGGTTATCTGTTCATCAGTAGAATAGACATATGTCACATGATATCACTTTACAATGGTTATTTGTGCATCAGTAGAATTGACATATGTCACATGATATCACTTTACAACGATGATTTGTGCATTAGTAGAATTGAAATACATATGTAGCTTGATATCACTATACAACCTCTGGAAAAACTTCCTTACCTGTCTATGTCATTCTTGTGGTAAAAAATGGCTACATTAGTGGAAAAAAATGTACTTGGGTGCTTGCATGAAAAAGTGTTTATTTTTTATGTCATTATTGGGATAATTGAGTGTCACGTTTTGTTTGGAGAGAAAATGTAGCACTCAAAGGTAAGCGTGCAAGGAGATAGAAAACGTGGTGTAAACCTGTAATTGATTTTCGTGACGAAAAATTAGGTTTAGATATTTTTTCAGGTACGAATCAGTATTTCTTCATTAAATTAGTATTCTCATCTGGGCGGTTGTTCATTGGTTCTCATGGAAACTAGCACATATTTAACATAATTATATATTTCGAAGCAGCTATTTCGTTATTTTTGAATTTTCAATAAAAAAACATACCATTTTTCATTCCAGTATCCTGGTTCCCTCTTTTTTATTGATAATTATATATTTATATTACACACCCACCCAGTTTCTCCCATAACAAGCGTACAGTTTTCCTCACACATATGCAAGTCGTTGTTTTCACTCGTGTTCGTATGCAGAGAGGAGGTTGTTGTGTCGGCTTTGACGTCGCGATTCCGCCTACACTAGACCAGTCCCTCCTCGCCTCCTCGCCTCCTCGCCTCCTCGCCTCCTCGCCTCCTTGCTCAAACATCTCTCAAATTAAACATTTCATATTTAAACTTTATCGGAAATAAACTGTATTTCTTTCTTTTTTTCAACACCCGAGACCCGAAACAAATGTATTACCTCACATTTTCCTTAACGAGTTTTAGAATTAAGCTGTTTCTCACAGTTTCTTTTTCGTCCCAACAAACGGAATTGTCGCCGTTTTTAACGCTCTCTGGTACGCTCGGGGGTGGTGTCTATGCTAAATTCAAGTGCAAGCTTATCTTATCAGTCCATTGAACTTCAGTTTAATTATAACCTTGTCATTAAGCCTTTAGTTCAGTTATAAACTAATCACCAAGACTTCAGACTTTCTTAACAAACTATTCGATTTACAAATAAATTTGATAAGCACCGACACTTGAGTTTTGCAACACAATAATCACAGAATTATAGATTACCCTCGAAACTGTGGAGGAAGTATTGCCACCAAGCTTCAATGTTCATGAACTCTGCGGCAGAGCTGAACCAGGCTGCCACCAGCAGATTCGTTAACTTAAAAGTGGACAAATTAAATCAACATTGTTTGATAAAACTGAGTAAGCGCTCGTTGTGAGATTCAGACTAGTACCAAATATGATACAGCACGGCTGCGTGGCGGCGACAGCCAGCCGTGTGTTGTGTGGGGTGACTCAAATACCATCCGTAACAAAATAATATTTGAATGACCAATATAGGAGTAAGTTTATTTCAAACAAGCAGCGAAACTCTTAATTTCTAGATCAAATACGACTAAACAGAACAGTGGGGTAAACAGCAGAAAAATAACTCAGTCAACACGACGCTGTTTCTATCTGAAGCGAATAGGAAAACATCCCCATAATGGATAAGTGCGCCGAGTATTCAACTGATAGCACATTTTCTTGGTACTGTTTTCAGATTAAACGGATCACAGACTCTCATCAAAGGATCCTTTCCAATGTTTTTTCCAACACTGATCGAAGCTTATATTTGCTATTGCAGAGGCCCTCAGCTGCACTTATTCTTAGACTCTTATCGAAACTTACCAAAGCGATTTCCTAGATTCTTATCAAAGCGTTTTCCGAAACTGTAATTGAGACGTGCCTAAGCGATTTCCTAGACTCTTATCAGAGAGTGGGGGAGTGGACCGTGGCCGAGTGGTTAAAGAAAGCGTCCTTCTCGGGAAAGTGTCGGCAGTTCGAATTCCGGCAGTGCTGCTCGATGATTTCTCCCCCTTGATAAAAGGGAGAACTCAGCCATAGTTCCACACTCCACCCAGGTGTCAGAAATGGGTACCGGCTTGACCGGAAGTAACCGTCATTGCGTCTTAGTTTCGTTACAAGGCATTTGAAAAACTGATTTACAAGACCTATATGTATCAGGCTTGATTGGAATAAAACATCCTTTTTTCCTTTCTTTATCAAAGCTTTTTCCAAAACTCTAATCGAAACTTACCAAAGCCATTGCCAAGACTCTTTCTGAAGTTCTTTCAAAAGTTCTTTCAAGGCCCTTACACTGACTTTACAAAGCTCTTGCCAAGACTCTTGTCGAGACTTACCAAAGCTATTAACAAGGCTTTTACCAAAGCTTTTCCAATACTCTTATCGAAACCTCTCGAAACTTTCATCAAGACTTACTTAATCTTTTACCATTTCTCTTACAATGACTTATTTAATCTTTCCAAGGCTAAGATTTTGACCGAGGCTTTCTCAGCGACTCCGAGTCCGTTACACGGAGACCAAATGGTAACGTTTCGTCATGATCGTCTACATAGCGGTACCATTCGGTCTGTCTAGCGCTACGAAACAGTCAGATTTCAGCCGTGAGCTGTGGTGCATTCTTGGTACGTGTATCGTCACCATTTGGTAACCAAAACGACGGAGAACTGGGTTGACGCGTACTTATTTACTTGTATTTAGGAATTATTTTTTTCCTGACGCTGCAAACAGGTATAAGGTGCTTAATTTGTGTTATTAATGCAGCATCTTCAGTTGAGTGTATTTTTTTCAGTGCTCTCGGCTGGGGTCGCTGAAAATTAGCTTAGTCAATTTTTATTACTGAGTTTAAAAATGGCATCTTTGACAGTTGTTGTTGTAGTTGTTTGCTTTGTAGTTGACTGTTGAAAAGTTGTTCAGAACTATACGGGCATTTATGTAGCTTGGGCTATGTGGAATTCGTTAATAAACTTTTTTTTTTTTAAAAAGAAAAAGAAAAAATGTTTATTTCCAAGTTGTCACATGATATACATGCCAACATATTGGCTTTTAAAAGTTTCTTAAATATAGGGCATCCTAAAACAAATGTTCCATACGAGGAGTACTAATTGGCAAACCATCCGAGGTGTACAAGTAGATAAGCCATACGAGGCATAATAATAGACAAACTATACGAGGTGTACTAATAGACAAACTGTCAGAGGTGTACAAGTAGATAGACCATACGAGGCATATTAATTGACAAAATATACGAGGCGTACTAATAGACAAACCATTCGTGGTGTGCTAGTAGTCTAACAAAAGTTCTATACTAGGAGTACTAATTGACAAACCATCCGAGGTGTACAAATAGATAAGCCATACGAGGCATAATAATAATAGGCAAACTATACGAGGTGTACTAATAGACAAGCTATCAGAGGTGTACAAAATAGATAGACCATACGAGGCATATTAATAGACAAAATATACGAGGCGTACTAATAGACAAACCACACGTGGCTTGCCAATAGTCTATCTCTGTCAAGGGTAGTTCAATGAGAAATGAAAAATATGCCCTAAAAATATGCAAAGCCCTATCACCACCAAAAACATATTTCATATCTTCTCGATATTCACCACATCATGCGGACATGGGTACATGGGATAAAATAGAGATACAGTGTAAGCCGGTTACCACTCATGATTGACAAATATCTACAAAATATTGGTAGAAATGGGTAAACAAACATATATTCAATATCAAAATTCATAGCTTGTACAACATACGGACAGAAAGATAATTTTACTGCGATTCATATGCTCAAATTGCACTTTATTTCATTAATTATATATGACATTAAGAATCACCTTCCAGACTGCACACTACACGAGCAAATCCTTAATGCATTTATTCCATGGAACTACAAAAATTTTAAACCATTACGATGAGAATAAAAATTATTCACACACAGAATTAATCTTAATTAATTCTGTGGACTAACAAACTCCATATTGTACCTATAAAAGAAATAATTATTCCCAGTAAATTTCCTTGGTAAAACGTTGCGTTTTGGTCGGTGCATTGCATGCGTAATGTGCAACGTTTTTGCATTAAGGATTTGCTCGTGTAGTGTGCAGTCTGGAAGGTTCTCTGCTGATCTGCTGGAAGGAGACAGAGTGCTAGAGTTGAACGTCCTAGCGAAATTTCGAGAATCGCAGCCAGCAGTTCGTTGCTACCAATTCTCTACACGATAATAACGCGTCAGGCAGCAGTGCTATGTTTTCTTTGTATGCTTGTGTGCCCTATTGCATTCGAAATTGACAGCATTTTTTAAAGTTAGAACTATTGTTCATTGGTGATGGGTTATGGGTCGGTTCATTCGTGAGAAATTTTCTGAATTGGATGGCTTAAACACGTGTTCTTCCTTCATTCGATTCCTCCATTTTTTTCGTGATGGGGTACTATCGGAATGAACTTTAATTGAAATAAAATACAGTTCAAAATAAACAGAAATTTTTAACCATAATGTAGCATTTAGGTATCTGACTCAAAAACTAAAAGTAGGGTAGGGACGGACACACCACTCAAGTAAGCAAGCAAACACTAAAAAAACTGCATGTTAATCATAAAGAGATTTTTCTTATCTGATTATTACCACGAGGAAAAATTTAACAATATTGTCAAGGCAAGAAGGCCAGAATTTGTATCCTCAATTAGTTTGGGTGTTGGAATCCAGTAGTGTCAGCCCGGTGTATCTTCCCGTCGAGAATAGGAGGAATGTTTTTCTTCTTCCGATCCTCGTGTTTGGAATGGGCACCGTCTCTACAGGAGTAACGTCATTGTGTATTGGTGTTAAACAATTTAATTTTTTTTAAACAATTTGAAACATCTTATTTACCACAAGCGATACAGCATTAAATTGATTCTTAAATCTAGCACAATTGACACATTTGAGTATAACTGCTTGGGGGCCTGAATTAGTTCATTTACAAAGTTCTATTCAGTGTTAGTTGTAAAACATATGAAAATCATCTGAGCATTTGAACTAAATTCGTCGGGATAAAATTTTCTTCCAGTGAACCATTTCAAGAGTTCAAAATTTTCTGGTCTTTACGTAAAATCTGTGAGCGTATGTGAATTTATAAATTGCTAACACGTATTCAGGTGTGCATTTCAACCGGATTTATTTCAGTACATCTGCTATGCGGGCAATTCTTTTATTTCAATTCAATTTCAATTCAAGACTACCGTATTTACTTCATTTCATCCACTACGCAGGCATTGCATTTATTTCAATTCATCCACTATACAGACACTATATATTTATTTCAATTCATTCACTAACTTTTTCTTAACTTTTTCTTAACTTTTCTTAACTTTTTGGCCGTGACTCAAAATCTGCCCAAAATAGAATTTTTCATTCATTATATGAATATTATTTTGAAAAAAGGTTACTGTAGGTTGACACATGTTACATACACCCTTAGTGACCCAGAGGTTAAGAACCACTGCATTGCGTATACAGACATATTTAGTTCAATTCATCCACTATACAGACATTATATTCATTTCAATTCATCTACTATACAGACAATATATTCATTTCAATTCATCCACTATCCAGACAATATATTCATTTCAATTCATCCACTATACTGACAATTTATTCATTCCAATTCATCCACTATCCAGACAATATATTCATTTCAATTCATCCACTATACTGACAATTTATTCATTCCAATTCATCCACTATACAGACAATTTATTAATTTCAATTCATCCACTATACAGGCAACATATTTATTTCAGTTGATTCACTGTACAGACAATGTATTTATTTCATCTCATCTACTATACAGAAAATACATGTATTTCTATTCAATTTCAACACTAGACAACCGTATTTACTTCACTTCACCCGCTGCAACTACAATGCTAACATGCTATTTAGCGCTCCGGAGTTGCCATGAACTTGACCAAGGAGCTTCAATGGAATGGAGGCGGCATCGCTATCTTTTGCCAGTCAAGCGAGTGAAGCCAATTTTGCCGACCCAAGCCCCGCCCACCCGGCATTGGGTCCCAGTGTGGAGGTGGTGTTGCAGTGGAGGGGTAGCACCACCTCCATCATCAGCGACTGAAGACCGCGCTGTTAAATGGCAGACTTGCGCTACTCTGTGCTATACATTTTTTTCTTAGGCATATGTTTCAATTGCGTCCTCGCTGAATGATAAAGAAACTCATATTGAAAAACTTCGTCCTTGACCGCAGCGTGGATAAGCAGCGCCCTGTCACGCTGAGTGTCTGACACGCACTGAGCCCCATCTCCGTGTGTGTGCCCGTATACCAAGGAGCTTTAATGGAATGGAGGCGGCATCAGCGCTCTAAAGTGAAGCCAATTTTCGGTAGCTGTAGGGTATCCGGGCACACAAACGGAGATGGGGCTCAGTGCGTGTCAGACACTTAGCGTGGTAGGGCGCCGCTTATCCAAGCTGCGGTCAAGTACGAGTTTTTTCAGTATGACGCATTTCAAGGACGCAATTTAAATATATGCCTAAGGAAAAAACGTATAGCACAGAGTAGCGTAAGTCTGCCATTTAACAGCGCGGTCTTCAGTCGCTGATGATGGAGGTGGTGCTACCCCTCCACTGCAACACCACCTCCACACTGAGACCCAATGCCGGGTGGGCGGGGCTTGGGTCGGCAAAAGTGGCTTCACGCGCGTGACTGGCAAAAGATAGCGATGCCGCCTCCATTCCATTAAACCTCCTTGCCGTATACCCTACAGCTACCGAAAATTGGCTTCACTTTAGAGCGCTGATGCCTCCTCCATTCCATTAAAGCTCCTTGGACTTGACACGCAGGTCACCTCTACAAGAAGCGATGCTCCTGATCCTCTGCGAGAGCTAGGCAAGCTCCGTGCTCTCGTTGCGCGCCCCGTTAATGTTATCACTTGCGTCCCACGTGTTGTTGGGAGCTTCCGTGTGTGCTGCGTGCCTAGCGCTGGCTCGGCTCTTGACGTACCCACAGCACGGTTGCTAGAACCGCATTCCTCGTATATATTATTATAAAATATAATATGACTCGGTACTATATTACGTTATATTGTATTATATTGTATAATATTGTATTATATTATATTATATTATATTATATTATATTATATTATATTATATTATATTATATTATATTATATTATATTATATTATATTATATTATATTATATTATATTATATTATATTATATTATATTATATTATATTATATTATATTATATTATATTATATTATATTATATTATATCATATTATTCTGTATAACTTTATATTACATATCATATTACATTATACTACATAACACCATGCAATGTCAGCACTATTTCCAAAATAAACATGGAATTCTTGGAATAATACAGACCTAACACCAGGGTATTTGCTCGATGATATAAAACTCTAATAAAATAGAATCTTGCCATGCGAGGCTAGTGCCCGACCATTTACAGCTAACGTCATTTAAGATATAACACAAGTGGTGCGCATTACTTGGAAGGGAGGTGCTTACACGTCGTCACGCAAGCGTCTTGCACGTCCCATTATCTGAATAGGCACTTACTTACTTCACTCGTCCCGCTTTCAGAATCTTTAACTTAAGTCCTCTATGACGACAATTCGGACTACTTGTGAACGTTTTCCACGGGCTCCTCGGGTGAGATAACCGCTTCTCTGGCGTCACGGGTCAGTATCTTGTGCTAAACGCGGCGTGTTTATCTCGGCTTTGTTACGTGCGAGCTGTGGAGACGTTGTAGAACTGCTTACGTCAAGCTCATTAGATGAGATGATGTTCACGACGAGATTTTTTTGTCTCTTCCAATTAAATATTGAGCATTGATCATAGGAAATAGATATCTATGATGTTCACCACGAGAGATCAATCAAGGTTTTAGTCTCTTCCAATTAAATTTTGACCTTGCTAGATATCTAACCCCTGAATGTCTAAGGGAGTTAGAGGAACCGATTAAGCTTCTTTCATGGTTTTCTTGCTATTTTTAAGGTATTTTTCAAATTATAGACATGTTCGCAGTCTGAACTTTGATGGAAGACAAGAAGGAAATCAATAGTGTCTGTGGAAGCCTATATTTCTTTAAAAGTTTGTAGCTGCATGTAGCAGCATTATCGTATGTCGGCCGCACCGCCCAAGTATGGGTGAAATCCCTGTGCACTTCATTACTGTTTTTGATCCTTTACTGGATAATTTCAAGTAAAAGTGATCCCTGATAAAATAATGAGAGTTTTTTATGGTGATGGTAGTATGGTAACAGTAGCATTAATGACAGAATATGTTAGGCCTTCTTTTCTGCTTTTCAAACATATATTATACAATATTATTGTAACTGATTTTGCAGCAATAAAATGTAAATCATGTGGAAATTTCCACAGAAGCTGTAAAATATTACAATATTACTCTGTGAAAAATTATAAAAATGCGAATACATGTTTCATTGTTTTGAACCGTTTGTTAATTTTAGAAGAAAAACAGGCGAGAGTTGATTCGAAAATCTGGGCAAATCTGAATATTGGAAATTGATTAATTCATTTTTCTTCGCTGGAAAATCCAATTAGGTTGATTCGATTCAGAAATGCCGTTGATAAAAAAAACTTTGTGCTCAGGAATGCGCCGCATCGTTCACCGTATCTCCGAGGTCAACACCGGATAACTTGAAGCGCACCAAGTTATAACTTCAAATTAATGCTTATCGATCGAGTTTGATATGGATATCTAAAAACAATAGCTGTAAATTAGTGTGGTGTTACCATTTTCAAAGTAACAGAAGTGCAGTAATTCTTGTGCCATCAAAACACAAATAAAAAGTACTTTAGTTTAGGCACCGTCATCACAAAAGCTCTCTGTAAGACTGTTACACTGTAAAATACAGGCGGCAAGTCTCAGTGCCTCTTCTTTCCTTCAGCAATTTACAGTTCTGTGTGTCTATGCGACGCTCAAATTTGTCAACCCAATTGTGTAATTTTGAGAGTTACTCAAATCTTCAGTGCACTTTGCAGCAGTTAATATAGTCTATTTCCTAGGTTTACTGTCGATCATCGATGGCGTAAACGACATCCTCTGCCGCGAACGTCAACTTATGAGGATAAAAATTAGTCAAAGATATTGAACTATAATACGATGCTTAGTGTACATTATGAATAACTGGGAATTACTGAGACTAAATTTTCCGTGTTCGCTGCAGACCGCGTATGATCATGTTATATAACTCGAGAACTGCCCGCAGAAACCCAGAAATCGAAGATTATCCGTCCACTTAAGCTCCCATGCAATAGAGGTTATATCCGTCAGTAAGCTGCGGCAGAGGCCGCTCGAGTCACCAAGTTTGTCACTTATCAACAAGTTTAGCGGAGTTTTAGTTTGTTAAGAGATAGTGTAATATACGTACAAACATTTCTATGTCCCTACTTCCTATTAATACAGAGCACCGTTAATGAACAAGTTTGATAAGTAACAATAAAAAACAACAGAGATGAAAGTGGCAAAAAGTATTGCCCAGCATGGAGATGCTTAACGATGGGATAAATGAATGATTTCTTTGCTGATTAATAACATGTTTTGAGTTTCATAGAAATTATGTTTCGCTAACAAATGAAATTTATACCTATTTTTCTTCAATGAAATTAATCTTTAATCCTTAAACTGACGAATATATTATCCATACAATTGGATGGTAAGTTCTCTGTGAAAAAGATACTTTAAAATTCTTTGAACACATATCACAATAACAATCGTCATGTTTTCACCAGGACGAGATTTAAATCAGCTACACGAATACTGAAAAGTTCAAAAATAATTTTCAAACTTACTGCGGATGAGTCATTGCCAGACCTTGTTTACGAGCAGAGACTGCTAAATTGGCTGTGATTACCCAGAAAAATGAAGTTACCTGACCAAAAGATCAAAATGACGCTGAACCACTTGTGTATGCGTTGGTAAATCCTTGGCGTCATTGTGTAATTCTAGATGTGACTCATGGCTGTTGCAATATTGTCGACTTCACGCAGTTTTACACGTCGACCTCGCTTGTAACTTGTCCTATGCTGTGATCAAAGTTCATGTCGAGTTCATTACTCGTTAACCAGATTGACGGTGTTTCAGCCTGTTCTTCGGTACCTTTTATTTGCGTTTACGGTCAGTATTTTTTTAATACGTTTATTTGCTGAAAAAGAATGGTCACGAGTAAAAAATCCAAAGCATTTGGGTATCTTTCATGACCGATTAAACCAACATCAAGACTGCAGGATTTCTTCTCTAACTCTCCAACAGCAGCAGGAAAAACTGAGCGAAATTCGTCCTCCACCACTCCTACTATAACAATAAACCAACGTGCAAGCGAGACCTTTTTTGCTCGCTCAATATTGTACGCCAATCACTTCCGTCTTTGTCTCAGGCATTACTGTTCTGCTGTTGTCGTCGAGCAAAGCGCTCGAATTCTGTAACTTGATTCTACCCACCAAACGTTGTAGCTTGTCGCAATCAGATGGCATGTCTTTAGTTTATGTGTTTAAGCTTTAGTTCAAGAGTTCAAGACCCCAAGCGAAGCTTGCTTTATAGAGCAGCCTCACGTCTATTTTCTATAGATTCACACGTGAATACCCTTGACGTTGATTTCATTTCTTCCTTATTTATTTCGAATTCAAGATCGTGTTCTATAACGCACCCGTGTACGATAAGCTTATGCAGCTAATGCATCCCAATGTAAAAAAATAACAGATCTCGGATGCAGTGCGAGAAATGTACATGGATTGATAGAAAAACGACGCAAAGTATCATTTCGACCCTGATTTCTTATGATTTTCAAAGTGTACCATGCAAACCTATGCAACAATTATAACTAAAAGATGAAATACCCAACAATAACTTGATATATGATCATATTTTCTGCATGTTTCAAGTTTGACTTTTTTATTTGATACATAACCTAATAAACAAGAAGGATACAGCACAGGTTAATGTGCAGTTCGGCATGGATTTCTGGAATTATGTTGTAGAAATAAGAGCTGGTATACTGGAGACAATACAGTCATCTACTCAGCAGTGCTGCTGGGTCTGATGATCCTACAACCCGAACTAAATACCACCCTTAATTGTTTTGAAAACAGTTTAGTCATGAGTACCTGATCGTAACGTATTTTAATGGTGAGACGTGGTGTTTTACACTCCGTTTCAAGCGCACGACATCGAGCAATCCCCTCAGGGGGATGTTGTATCTATGAGAATTGCCTCTCCAAGGGGGAAAATCTCAGGAAAATGTGAGTTAGGTAGGCCTCCTTTTTGTTGAAATAAATTGTTTTTTGTTTCATTAAGGACCATCGTTTTTCGGTTCACTCCTCTCCTGTTTTTTAGCACCTCCGACTTTCTTTCGCAACTTTTATCTTGTTTAATAACGTTCCTTCTTAACTCGTTGTTTCTATGCCATGGGTATCCTATGCAGGAACACACCTTGTACGTAGATTCCGCGTTCCTTCAACTCAATACTAAATGGTGCCTCCATCCTTTCTCGCTTTGCACATCTTTGTTATGGTACGGGAAGCTGAATCTAAATTTTAATCAATCATTTTTCGCACAGATAGAACCCATAAGTTTGAGATTAAAAATGCTGTACATGTAACACAGCAGTCACGAAAGTTCATTTCCCGACGCTTTTCACCAGTCAGGAGAATGATAAATATAAAAAGAAAACGTAATTTTTATGCCCAGAAAAATTACCAATACGCAAATCATGCCACATTCCTTCCTGATAAAATCCCGAGTTCAATAAAACACACTAAAGAAAATGTCGTTCAGGATACGGAAGACTTTGATAGAAAGATGTGGTGCGCAGAAAAATGTCATTTTGGTGCCGAAACTTAGAACTTCGCTCTGGCACTTCAAAATCTAATGAGCTTCTAATTTACTGATGTTGCTGTGCTGTGCAGCTCCGTGTTACAAAGTTGGGTTGCTGCAATGACGCGATTTTTAGCTCGTTCAGAACAATATTTTCCTATTGTGACAGCACGATTACTTTGCATGTTGCTGAATAGTAATTTTTACTGTTACGACACAATTATTTTACGTGTTGCTAAACAATATTTTCCTATTGGTACGACATAATTTTTTGTACCTTGCTGTTCAATATTTCCTTCTTGATGCGACATTATTTTTAGCATACCGATGTGCACCATTGTCTTACTGTCGGATTTTAGGACTCCTGTCGTACAATATTCCTTTATTGTTGCTACACGATAATTTTGAGCTGCTCAAGACTTTACAAAGTCGATTATAATTTCGTCTGTGTTGTGAAAGCATTTGGATCTCTTAATTAAGTTTTTTGACTAATGATGGAGTGCAATAAACGATCACATAAACGTATAGCAAGCATTCTCTATTAATTATCAGCATCGGGATAAAGACAGCAAGCTCGATTTTTTTAGGCCTAACATGACGGCTGATATAGCGTTGTTCTTACATTTATGAGAGTCCCGTGTGTTTATTTTTGTCAATTCAAAGACCCCTGAAATGGTACACGTCTCCCAACTGTAGGCAGCTCGTATCATTTAATTTCTTGGTGCGAAAATTTTCTTCTTCTTTCTGCGTGTCAGGGCCTGAGCTGAGAGTTAGGTAGGCCTTCTTTTGTTGAAGTAAACTGTTTTTTGATTTGTTAAGGACCATCTTTTTTCGGTTCACTGCTGTTCTGTTTTTCAGCACCTCTGACTTCCTTCTTCAACTTTTATAATGTTTCATAACTTTCCTTCTAATCTTACTGTTTGTATGCGCACGGGATCCCTTGCGGGAACACCCTTTGTGTATGAATTCCCCGTTTTCTTAACTCCGTACTAAATGGTGCCTTCATCCTTCTCTCGAAACCATCCTCCATCATTCCTCTCTTTGAACATCTTTGTAGTGGTAAAGAGAGGCTAAAACTAATTTATAATCAATCAATCATTCTTCTGCATGTCTTCTATCATTAATTAAATTTACACCTAAGGTCGATGTGTACCATGTGTTACAGGTGCTACCCTCAAGCCAATCAATTCAATTAGACAATGGAGAGTACTCGAGAAGCTCACATCAATGCTCAGCTATCGGTATCAGTTCTACGTAAATCTGGCATAAAAGAAGTTCTATTCAGAGCGTCCGTCCCCTGGTAAGGGGTAAGCTGCTTACACCGGCGCTCAGTTGGGGGGGCGAGCGGATCGGATCAAAAATGAAGTGCTTTCACTGCGTCACGGGAAATTACAGACAACTCTTCTTTATTCCCGCACAAAGCGCGTTTCACTTATTCAGTTGCGTCGACCGGCTTATCATCGAGACATTTCATCACAATGTGCGCACTCTTGTTGTATTTTTAAGCCCACGGTGCAGGTAAATGCTATTTCTACCGTAATACTACAGAGCACAGAAATGCTATCCTGTCATAATGCCACAAAGCAAAGAAATGTTATTCCTACCACGGTGTACAGAACGTGTTCCTACCTCACCTTTTCCTTACATCAGCCAATCTGTTGGAGCATGACGGCACTAAGAGTCAGAGCTGTATTGGTTACGTACTGTGACGTAAGTACTTCATGCACGTAAGCACGAGGACGAATGAAACTTTCTTGACGGAGAGAGCGTACATACGTACGTGCGGACACACGCAGGTGCATGCGGCAGCGCGCTGCCAGATAAAATGCCGGCGCACATGTGACCGCCAGTCAGTCGACGAGTTGTTGTTGCACTGTAAGGTGGTCAGAGCAGAGTGCGTGACGGTCCTCACTTGAATTGGTGTCGCCAGTTCCCGAACGTCGACGTCGTAAAACTTTTAACAGCTGTTGGTGATAGATTTGAGTCCTCGACATGGCGAATGAAACTGAGCAGCAGCAAAACGATGCCAACCAGGAGCAGAACGCGAAGCAGGGAGGAAAAGGTTACCGGAGAAAAGGTCTAGTGAGTGAGAAGGTCTTGCTGGAGCGGCTCTCCGACATGAGCATCGAAGACAGTGTAATTAACCCTGTTATCACCCTCAGCTCCGTCGAAGGAGATGACAGTGAATCGTCTGCGATGGAAAGCTGCGATTCTCCGAGATTAAGATCCAAAGGGACGCTCAAACCGAGCCTTTCCCTGGACGTTCCCACCATGAAGCTTGAAAACGAAGCCAAGAGACCTCCTTTGTAAGCGTTCGCTTCCGCTCTTGATTTAGAAGCAACGCTTCAGAGTGTCAGGCCAGCAAGCCGCCCGCAGCATTCCTCCAAAGATTTGTCGTTTGTCGTTGTTCCTTGGTGGTCGAGTGTTCGCTGATCGTCTCTCCGTGAACTGTAAGCCCTCGACTGACGCGTCCAAGTAAAAGCTACGTTTGGGAAAAACTCAATTTTTGAAAGCGCGTTAATCGAAGGATTACGATAGTCCTCTGGACTGGTCCAAGCGCTTCGGTGTCTTGGGTTCTTTGTTGTGAGCGGAACTCGACCAGCCTTTGAGCAGAAATATATTGTTTAAGGAAGTCTCCGTATATACGAGACTTTTCAATTGTTGTAGAGTGTTAAGAAAAGCTCTTGATGAAATGCTTAGTTTACGGTAGAGACTCGGTACATGGTTGGACCACAAGATAATTTGTCAAGATCCTCTCCCTCGTCCCGTCGAAATGAAGCACCAACGCAAGTTTCTCATTGTGTTCTGCAAGATCGTCTGAGAAGCTTTCATCATTATTATATTGTTATCTTGACTCCTGTAGTTTATTGGTTATGATACTTCGAGACCAATATATCTGGGCGGAGAAGAGTGATTCTGCTCAACGTCGATTAATCCATTCTTCAATACTGTATAGCGTGATAAAATTCGTATACTGGTTATCACCATCATTTTTTAAACTTAGCGGTGTTTTTTCTTACTTAAAAACACTGATGAGGTAGTGCTTTGAAAGCCCTCATCTTGAACAGGTATAGAAGGCAGGCCACGAGTCAGTTAGAATTGATGATACAGTTATTGAAGTATTTAAAATCTCCGGTTTAGATATCCAAATAAATTATTTACGGTAAACAATTGAAATGAACTCGTTCAAAACGTAAAAGTACTTCCCCTTTTGGAAGCAGCTACGACTTAAAGAACAAAAAAGAACTTAGCCTTTTGTCACCGTTTGCCTATGGATTTTTTTGCTTTACCGTAAGAACAGCGAAGTGCGCAATGTTGTTGGATGGCGGACGTATCTCTCCGACCTTCAGGGCTGAAGAACGGCGGCACCAGCTCTGCGGGTGCGCCCCAACGCAGCCAACGGTGTTCTGGCAGGGACCGTTTTCCATCTTTTGTCTCGGTGGCCCGACCGTCTCCGCCTTGTGTGTTTTGTCAAGGTGGTCGCGCGGAGATCCAGTTCACGTTCCTTGACAGTCTTTCTGGACCGTGGACCGCAATTCCAAGAGTTGTTGTCTTTCAAAAAGTAGAAATTCTGTACAGTGTATTCGTAGTACAATTGCTGTTGCAATGCCTTCCATGACTAGAAGTAATTACAGTTTCTAGAGTTCATTCTCCTCCGTATAGTTCATTCTCTTGCATAAATATCTCCTGAAATTTAAGTTAACGAATTCGTGTTGAAGTTCATTAGCTGATTTGAATTAGCACTGAACAATAGCTTTATGCTGTTTTTAGCAGTCTATAATCCGACCTGAAATTTTTGATCCGAGTACCGTTCTGAAAATGCATGTGTGACGTATTGTAAGGATGTAACTGATTGTGTATCGACGTTTTGCGTTCCACTCTGTATTTCTGGTCATTACTCTATACTACTATATATACTACATGAGTTTTAGGAAAGCCCTAGTTTTTTACCTTTTATCTCCTAACAATAGTCCTTAATCATAGTTATTCATGTACTTCCTGGAATATAGAGCTTTATATTCATGGTGGGTCGTTTGTGATGATATTATAACGCGCACTGATGTTACATGAAGAAATGTAACTTATTGGGATGACGTGTAAACCACCGGCAATTTATGAACAATTTTGCCACTGCTTCATTTGTTTTAATTAGGATTTTATTTTCTCGTGTGATCCAATTTTGATCGCAAACCTTATCTGTTAGGCTCTCATTAAAGTAACTCGAGTGTTTCAGGAGAGCCGAACTCGAGTGTTTCAGTTCGGCTTATTAAGGCCGGATGATTTTAGATTATTTTAATGAGCTGTGCCGCAGTATTTCGGATGTCAGCACTGAAGTTAATGATCTGTGTTGTGGAATATTTCCAGGAATGCGATATCGGATCACGGCGGAATTCAATTCAGAAATTTCTACCAAATTATCAGTGTTCTCGATTGGAGAATTATTGAGAGAGTGACTGGCACGTCTTAGAAATTGAACTAACTGGAGGCCTCAAAAATAAAACAACGGAGGTTGTTGTTTTCTTAATGGAGGCATTTCAACGGAGGTTAAAATTATTATATTTATTATGAAATTTTGTCTTCAATCTAGCGACATTCACTTTGACATCAGGAAGCTTCCAATATTCAAGGCGCATGTCACCTAAAACATGTGTTTATATTTAATTTGAGCCGCAAAATTGGGAGCATGCGGACCGCTAGAACATGCGAGGTGTGGTCTTCCAAAATTACTTCAAAATCTTTCATCACTATTCCCTGAAAACTTTGCGGACTACTTTCAACTTATCAGACGAATATCTTCTTGTCTCGTGGTTTTGGATGAATTCAGGGATAAAGAATATCATTGCCCTCGAAACGAAAAAAATGCGCCAACTGAAACAAGGCAGCATACTTGTCCGCAAACAAAACATCGCTTATCAGAAAATGAGGTTCTATTTCAAGTTTGATCCGGAAAAGCGAGCGTGAGTGTCAGCTGGGAGTTATCACGTATGGGGTACACGGCACAGTGTCTACGTCACGCCTGTACCACGGGCATTCTTACTGAAATGGTCAGATCGTTATGGTGCAGAAGCGCTCAATTGTAGGCTTGTATCCACGAGATTTTCAATCAAATTTGTATTATGCAGAGCAGCGATGCGTTGATTTGGCTAGAACAGTGGGTCTGAGTCGCTAGTTTAAGAGCAGTGGTTCTGAGTTGCTGGTTTTTCAGATCACTGGTTATGAGCCCGGGTTTGCTAGATCAGTGTTTCTGAACCGCTGGTTTCTTGAAGCAGTGGTTTTGAGCAGCTGGTTTCTTAGAACTGTAGTTCTGAGCCGCTAGTTTTTTGCAACAGTGGTTCTGAGCAACTGGTTTCAATAGCAGTGGTTCTGAGCCGCTGGTTTCAAAAGCAGTGGTTTTCAGCTGCAGACGCACACTCTGAGGCCAGACCTGAGCTTAGTTACATTTGCCGTCTGCAGTTACAACGTCCATTGATAAAATTGTAGTACGCTACTCAACTGAGACAACGTCCATGAATGAAACTGTAGTACGCGATCTAGCTGAACCTCGTTACTCATTATCTTGTCCATGATATAGTAAATACATTATACGTTTCAATTCCTTTGTGTTGTTTGCGAATGTAATATAGTTTGGAAATTAGTCTTGCATTTTGTGAGATATTGTGAATAAGCTGATGCAGGTTGAAAGCAACCTGCCTGCCAGTCTCCCTTTTTAGTTAAGCGCTCGGAGATTTGTGTTGATTATGGTAGAATTTACGAAACTGTACGGTAATCCAACGACGAATTAGGCTGGGTCGTGCTTCTCTGGTCTTGCACACGTGTCTGTGTGGGTTGGTGTTGGATTTTTCAGCTTGGTCGAAGCTAGAGAGGCTGTGTGGACAGTGTGGACAGTTTGTTTGGTTTTAGTCCACACCACAGAATTCTTGTCCCTTACAAGAAGTCTGTGTTGTGGACTAAAACCAAGCAAACTGTGTGGACTAGGACAGAGAAGGCTAAGTGGACTAAGCAGTCTTCGTTTTGTGAGTGGTGTGTTTCCCAGTGATATATAATATTTGTTAATCATACCCTTGGCGCAAGTTTTTCTGCTCTGATTTATGGAATGTGCCTTCCCTTAATTGCATTGAGCGCGTGCTGGCTCAGCTTTTTTATGAATTTTTCATAAATTGCCCACCAGTCGCGCTATGCGCTCCGTGTCAACGTTTTCATAAATGTTCACGTTTGTAACTTCTTTCTGTTTCAAATATTTCTCTTCTATTGACACAGCTTCAAAAATAGATTGCGTCCATTTTTTTCCAGCTGCGTCAGTAGTTGTGAGTAATTTTGACTGAATGTTTTAAATTATTTTGCAGAAATTAGCATTCCCAGAACTTTGGTTAACGTCATGAAACTTTGACGTAAACATCCCAAGCAACACTGTCCAACTCTGAATATTTTTTTGATGGACGTGAATATTTTACCATTTGTAATTTTTTGTAAATTGTTACCACCATTAGATCGGAAACAAAAGTATGACTGGAAACATATCGTTTTTGAAAATACAAAATACTATAATATTCGTAAATGGGATCATCTGATCAACAGTTGCGTAAGAATTAAAAATACTAGGAAAACGATTATTGTGTATTATTATTTAAATATCGAGTTCTGGAAAATATTTTTTTCTGGAGGTGTCGATAACCATTGTGATAGTAAGTTATACATAGGTAAGCATTTCGCCTGTAGCCCTCGTGCTTGATTGGAATCTATTCCATTAACCCGTGGATGCTCAGTGGGGTCAAAATGACCCCATCTGAATTTTAAACTCAAATGAGTGCAGGTTTTATTCATATATTTGAACATGGCTTTGTGACTTTTCCTCACAAATGACTGAAACTGGTTAACCTCTATGTGTTTTGTTACTTCAAAAAAAGGTTGGGGTCAAATTGACCCCACGGTGTGAGTTAGTTTGAAATAATATCTTGCATCCACGGGTTAAGCCACAACAAAAGGGCAGCTCATATTCGTGCTTGTAGGTTCCCAATGAATATCATAGGCGCTTCGGATACTAGGAACGCAGTCATACTAAACTTAATTTCTCTCTGTCAAACATGTTGAGCTTCTTAGGAAAAGTAAGCTGGGTTTAATCGTTCGTTTCTTGTGGCACTTTTGATAAATTTGTGAACTGAGTTGCTTTTGGATATATTTTTCTCTAACTCTGAAGATGGGTGAATTCGCTCCGAAATGTGCTAAATTATTCCCTGGGATTATGGAATTACGCGAGCAATTATAGAGCATATTGCATTACGCTGCATCCTAGTGCACTAAACAGATGTCTTAAATATACCTCGAGTTTTGCATGTGTCTGGAACATCTGACTTTTACTGTGTATATCTCCGCAGTACTTGGCCTCAGTTATAAGGCTTGTCAGACTCCTGTGCTTCGGCTTCTATCATGCATAACAAAACGCACCTATATCATCTGTGCATACGGTATTCCCTTGAGCTATGTGCATTTCAAATATTTCTGGAGATTCAAGTTGGAAGGGAATTTGTATTAAACATAGTTAAATTTTTCAAGTTGGAAGGGAATTTAGAAAAGTATTTGAATTAAACGTAGTTAAATCTATTTATTTACGTGATCTATGCTACAATTTATTGGTTTATTTAGTTATAGATATAAAAATGTACATATATGTTTAAACAAAAAATGAATAGGTTGACCTATCCCAACATATGACATGCGATAGATCTATCTTAGAAAAATTAGCGAAATGGCTTACTGTATTTGAATGTGTGAGTGTTTCAAATCTGGTCCTTAGGTTTGACATTCGAAGGTAAGAAATTCTCCTTTATTTGAACTGCAGTCGCTGCTTTGGCTTTATATACTGCGCTTTTGCATTTTGTTGCGCGTCGAAACTTCTGAGAAAGATATGTCTATATTGGTAGAATTGATCTGATGTCATCCGAAGACAAATACAGTGTTTCTTAATAGATCTTTTATTTCCCTACGTTGAGGAGCTAGTCAACTGAAGACGAACAGGAGACAACACGCAATCGAGGCAGGGCATTATTGAACGCAGAAAGTTTTTGTTGAGAAATTAAATTGAGGTAGGGCGTCCACGGGAACTTGTTAATGTAAAATGAGAGCTTCAAACCCGCAAAACGGGTGATTTCTCAATTTAAAGAACTTATTTGTGAAGTTAACATCGAACCCATGA
The DNA here is from genome assembly GCA_030386875.1 of Morinoia aosen. Taxonomy (NCBI): domain Eukaryota; kingdom Metazoa; phylum Arthropoda; class Malacostraca; order Amphipoda; family Talitridae; genus Morinoia; species Morinoia aosen. Next base: position 18,456,277 of record CM059563.1, read on the forward strand.
GTGGTGTTAAATTATTAGAATTGACGGTTTTACATTAAACAATTCAGAGTGTGATTAAAAGTAAAGACTTCCTATAATGGAGGCTTTCAGTTACAAAACTATCAGACCAAGTTGAAACACGTGAAACAGTAGTAGCGCGTATAGTATAGTATCATGCGGCGAGTCCTTGACTTTCAGATGAACAGAGATAGGAGTGACATTCCGAGGCTCAGGTGAAATATCAAGCATTGATTCTGGAAACTGATAATGCTTGTTGAACATTAGCTTCAACAGTTGTCATTTTTGATGCTTGACTGTATTGATGGTATTTTGACTAATATTGAACATTGTGGCCTCTACACGAGTGATAGTTGTTTTATAAATTTTGAAATTTTTACTTTGGATGACGTCGTTTGTTAGCTGCTTCATCAATTGAAAAAATTCAGTTCGATAATAGCCTGAAACACGTTGCTTGGTCGTGGTTAGACAATTATGCAATACCGAAAATACTAAACAAATTCGATGCTCGTCAGGGTTGCGAATACAGGGAAACACGTGTTAAAGTAATAAAGTGATGAGCCGAATACTGAAAAACCAAGAATTGGAAGTCATTCGGAAAAAGTAAATTTATTAATTCATGACATAAAACAGTTTAACGAACTGACACCTGTGAGGTCATTTAGCAAATTTATTTCTCGGAAGCACGGAACTAAAAAGATTTTCAGGACTTGTAATACTTAGAATCTGTGGAATTAATAAAAAAGGTAACTAGAATCAACTGGTATCTCAGTTCATTAGTCATACAAATGCTTCATTACACTATGACGAGACAATAGGCGAAAACTACATAGGTTTGAAGAAGTGGGCCACTTGATAAAACAAAAACAGCAAACAATAAACCGAAATGTCATGCAGAAATAAAATTAATTATTATTAATCCAGTGAAAGCCGGTGAATATATCACCCGGATACAAAATTTAGGAAAAGTCTATTACCATTTAATAGGCACATTTAAAAGTGTAATTCGGACAAATATTTAAAAGAATAATCTCGACTAATTATATAGTGTACCGATTCAATTGTGCCCTCTTCTAACAGGGACTTAAGAGTTGATTGCCAGACTGTTGCGCGCACAGAGCTGCTATTGTGACTCGCCAAGAGCTGAGCCAAAGAGAACTGCTAACAAGAGTGCCTATACTTTGTCACCTCTGGCATGCGGGTACTTAAGCGGATGGTTAAATTAAGCTTTTGATTGCATTTTCTCAAGTTTAAACCATTTTTCAAACAAGATATGGCCATGATGATTAGTCTGGCAACCGTACTAAGTTGCCAAATACTTATTACTCAAATTTTATGCAGAGTTATTCATCATAGGATTTGATGCATTTTATGAGAATAGGGTTCACTTCAGCAGGTGAACAAGGGCTGGGTACTCCACCGCTGTGTGGTAGGGCTCAACAAAGTCTCGGTAGATTAATTACGAAAAGTTGCGCCACTTAAACGCCCTTGAATCCTGAGCCCTTGAATGGGAAAGGCACATGAATGGTAATCAAAATTTTGGGAAATTTCCAACGCTGTGTATATTTTAAAATTTTTTTCACACGTTGTATTAATAATAATTAGCCTAATTAACGAAAACTTCGGTCAGAAACTATTTACTTGTCGCTTATGTAATTCTGCCAATGTTATTTTAGTACTGTGGTGTCAAATAATGTTATTTTCGTACTGATGCAATGATGTTTTTATAGAAATATTAGTAAAAGCAACTTTGTCCCACTGGCTCCCAAATAGCTCACAACATAGGGCTACAAATTAAATGTATTTAATAACACTGCAAATTTCAAATGTAAACGTTTACTCGATCTTACAAACTTTATGACTCCAAAGAAAATACTATATCGAAGTAAAACATACTTCTCCAAAGATATTTCAGCTTCGAAATCTTTCACCCTAAAAATATTCCAACTAAGCCTTCCGCTTCAAAATTATTCGACGTCAATCCAGTCTGACGTTCTTTTAGCACTTGCCAGCGAGTGTGCGCTCCGTCTCTTCTCTTCTTACAGAACGACTGAAAGAATTATAGTATTGATCCTTTACCGCAAAGCACTGTATTAATTTCTAATTAAACTTTTCTAAGGAACTGAAGGGGACAATTGTTATTTTGATACTCTATCCAAAACAAAAGCATAGCGTACAAAGGGACAAAACATGATCCGTTTTTGGCAGGCAATTCTCAACATTTTCAAATCATTAAAATCTTAAAAACACATCCTGCAGACCACCAATAGTGGGTAAAAATGAATTCATAGGCAATTCTTCAGAGAGAAATTGACGGCAGAACAGCATATTCACGTAGAAGAATATTCTATTATAATTGCACAGCGAAAGATAGCTTTGTTCCAAACTGAACAGAATCTGAGGGAACTACTGCAACAATAACGTTCAACTTCAAGGGAATAGTTTGCTCGTGTCAGATCACTAGCTTTCTGTTGAACCTTACGCTGTGTTTTAGAAGTTCAGGAAATCCAGAGATATTTCTTGGCTAAATGAGACCTGCAGAATCTTTGTTGAGATGTGCTGGAGGCGCGGAGATGTGAGAGCTCTGAGACAGCTCTTCATTTGGGCTGGGTCCTAATGTCGTGATATCTTTTTATTTAGTCCAACATCTTGTCGTTAACTTAGGACGACCTCGGTTGAGACGGCGAACAATACAATCATGCACACGTCTATACAAAGATTTTTCAATTTTGAAGTATATTACTTCAAAAAAAAAATATTCAATTGAAAAATGCTTCTTCAAAGATATTGCAGCTTTGAAATCTGTCACCCAAAAAATATTCTAAGTCTTCCGCTCCAAAATTATTTCACCTGCTAAATCTCCCACATCAAAAAATGTTACCACTAAAATTTTTCCACCCTAAATATATTCCAGCTATCAAGTCTCCCTCCTCCAAAAATTTACACAGCCAAGTCTTCAACGGCAAAAATATCCCAACTACCAAGTCTCCCACCTCCAAAAAATTTACACTGCCAAGTCTTCAACGGCAAATATATCCCAACTACCAAGTCTCCCACCTCCAAAAAATTTACACTGCCAAGTCTTCAACGGCAAAAATATCCCAACTACCAAGTCTCCCACCTCCAAAACAATTTACACAACCAAGTCTTCCACCTCGAAAATATTTTAATCACCAACCTCCCACCTCCAAAGATTTCAACTAGGAGCTTTCAAAGCAACTATGAAACAAAGTTCACAAGAAAGTTGCCACGGCTGCCATGCCACAGCACGTGCCTACGACCACCGCTACGAGGCCGATGTTCTTGCCGACTTTCGCTCGCTTTCTTTTGAGATAAAGTCTTTGTATTATTTTGGTGAGCTCCAGCTCCGTCTGCCTGTCAAGGTCTTCCATTTCGACGATGACGTGCTGCTGTTCTTCTACTGTTTCGTTCAATTATTCTTGCTGGCGTAGCTGAGATTCTATCGAACAGAAAGCTGCGTTCTGAAAACCTTGCAGCCGAGATAATATTTTCTTGGTCACGTCCACTTTTGCTTTATTAGCATCATGAGGCAATAATGCTTATTATTGACTTTCCTCACCGTTTTCCATGCTATCTTGTGCGGTGAAATCATTCATAATGCTTCCTGTGAATCGGATCTCTTGCGTAGTTCAAATTTTCAAATTTCGACACTCACTTTCGAAGAAGATATTAATCACTTCTCACGCATTCGTTGATGATCTTATTACTGTCAATTATGGATGCTTCATAAGCCTCATTTTCCTGTCGCAGTTCGTAAAAGATTACAGGATGCCATGCCCAAATATAAAGACAGCGTCAAAATGATGGTAGTTCAGTATCGTAGATACTGCCGTTGACTTTCTTGCTCGATGCATAATTTCGCTTGAACTCTTTGACCTCAAATGGTTCAACTAAAGTTCAATATATAACTCGAATTTAAAGTCAATTGTAGTAAGCAATTTTAAAATAGCAAACATTGCCTGGATCGTGCCTTCATTTTGCTTTAGTTAAGTATTTATGAAACTTGAGTTTGTGACTACTGGTCGGTCAGTAAAATTATGAAAATCACCTCAGTGACCACTGGTGGCCCACGTTGCGGTCAAAGTGTTGAGCGTATTCTCTCGAAAAGATTTACCCATGAACATTAGATTGTTGCGTGCCTTATATGTCTTTAAGAGAATCACTTACGAAATCGCAGTGCGCAATCTTTTTTCTGTAATATATATAGAAATACTCTTGATCTGAGGCATGAGACTAAGTAAAATATTTTACGCTATACTTTGTTTGCGTCATTTTTGGTGCGGTGAGTAAATAAATTTTAATTTAGATGCTATGAATACGAGTGCACACGGCCCGTCAAAAATATACAGGGTGGCGCATAAGTAACGCACCCTTAATTCCAATGCATCGTTGCGAGCCAAAACTTTACGATCAGTTACGGCCTCACTGTTTAATTGTGGCCTCATCTCCAAGACTGATGAGGCGGTGGTGATGCAGGGATGCCTCCGCGTGTAGCTGTGATACGGAGGAGGAGGAGAAAAGGGTGCGTAACTTATGTGCCCCCCTGTACAATAACGTTCGACAAATCACATGACACACGTTCCTGTTTCCCAACAATACACGTGATATTCATTCCGACTCCCAATCTGCTGGGTTAATTAAGGCACCAAAAATTGTGGAGTTGATGAAGCTTGTATCACAGATACGCTCATCTCACACTTTCGGCTGGTGGGTGTGACACACACAGACGGACGGACGCGGCTCCTTTTATAATATAGATAGATAGAAGGTAGTGATAGTGATAGTGATAGTGATAAGTAAATACATCTGATAAAACTACACAATTATAATATACTGGATTCAAGCACCTTGTTACAAAAACTAAATTCTGATACTGTGCTTGTTTTTCCAGAGTCAAGTCCGGGAAACTTTTGTTGGTATTGATTAGCACTAAAAAGCCGTAAACTTCGCTTTCTTTCCAAGTGAAACGCGAAAGTAATCACTGCGCTCTATTTAAATTGCTATAGCTGCTACACTGCGCTCTATTTACACTGGTATACCTGCTACTTTGCGCTTCAAATCAACACATCGATACAAGCAATACCTGCAACACTGCACTATATTTCATCCACGCTCAAGCTTGGCAGAGAATTTGGTTGGTCGGCAGGACAGTCAGTGAGATATCGATCAGCATCTTGACGTAATAAAACTAAGTAATTAATAGTTAATAGTAAGTAAGTAATAGTTAATAGTAAGTAAGTAATAGTTAATAGTAAGTAATAGCTAATAGTGTGTAAGTAATAGTGTAACAGGCCTAAAAAAAATATCCCCTCAAAAAACTGTCAATAGTTTTGGAGGAACTGACAATACTTTAAAAGAATGTTCGAGCAGCGTTCTTAGTTTTTGAATAATAAATGAAATTAAACATAGTTTGGCTAATGACTATACATATTTTCTTCCTAAAATATTTGTTATTTTCTGTATCAGTGTAAGTCCGTCGTAATTTTCCCATCACTAGTGCACCCCATTATTCTAAGACTTTTTTCCAAGTTACAGCTATAAATCGATCTTGATATCCTTTTTGAAGGAATCGTTTAAATACGCATTCAAACTTCTACAATTCCACAAACGGTTATTCAATTCGCTTCGTATACGACAAATCAAAATTGGCGGCATTTGATATTGTTCAGTAAAACACCTAAAACATTTACTTATGGTGGCCATTGCATAAAATAACTCAATGATTAACTATGATTACTCAATGATTAACTATGATTACTCAATGATTAACTATGATTACCCAATGATTAACTTCGATTATTCAATGATTAACTACGATGAATATATGATTAACTATGATGACTTAACGATTAACTATGATTACTCAGTGATTAATGAAACTCAGTGATTAACTTAACAACGGTAAGTGCGCAATGAGCACTGCTTTGGTACACACTTCACTACCTTATTAATTTCCTTTGTATTAATCCGTTAGATACGAACGCCAGAAAAGTAAATTAAATTCTAGACTCAACCTGTGTAAATGATATATTTGTATCACTGATACCTTGTTGAGTACTTTCAGCTACGCCGGTCAAACTTTCAATGGTCACTTACAAAAGTGAATTAGTGGCCATCCTTATGACTGAGTGACATGTTTTACAATCTTTTTTTATGGGAGATTACGCTCTGCTTCGCCGCAGTGAGTTTTGAAACCTTTAGATTTATTACCAATAACCTTAACCTTCATCACTTCTCATGGATTTCGTTTGCAGCCCAAGAGTGTTGCTATTGAAATTGCTCTCGAGTTCTCGACTTGTTTAAATTAATTGTTTAAAATCAATTTAAAATTTAATTGTGATCAATTGTTTAAAAACTGTTTAAAAATTGTTTAAAATTGTTTAAAAAACCATTGCATGCTGAGAGATCTCATTGCATGTTCATTTCCACGAAGAAGTTTGTTATCCACTTTTTCCTGTTTTCAACAGCGTGAAAGAAATACATGGAAGTATTATCTGACAAATCCATTTGACACCAGGTATAGCATATTTATCATGGTAAACCGCATAGAAAAAGAAAGAAAGAAAGAAAAACAGTATATTTCCAATATAGATGGTACAAAAGTACCATCATTGGTTTTTAAAATCTCTTAAAATTAATACACTTAGATGATACACACACACGAGTATTGTAAAACTCGTGTCACTAGTCGAAAATAAATGATTGAGGGCAATGTACTCCTAATCTTGCTTAATCTACATTTGATAATACATGTAATGATAATTATAAGAGACAACACAATTTCATGGACGATGCATTTTCATTGTGAGGTGAAAACACTTTTGACAGTTTACATGTACATGACATAAAACTTCGCAATTCTTGATGCCAGGAAATAATACATGAATCGCTTGTTTCGGCCAATGTTCAAAAGTGTCATTTTGAGGAAGCATGAAAAAATATATGTATATATATAAATATACATCCGTATACATAAACACACATATATATATATATTCATACATATAGATACATGTACATATACACACATACATATACATGTATACACGCACACATAAGCATGAGGACCAAGAAGATAATAAGTTTTGTATTTCTAATCCAACAATTTTAACATAGCGGTCATTAGTTGATAAGCATTTTATTTAAACAAAAAGTGGATGATCGCACAACAAATGTATAGTTTTTACATGAATGCTTTACAATAATAAAGAGATGACGAGTTAGGTAATGTTACAAGTTGAGAGTGAACAGAAAAAAGACCATTATCTCTAGTAAAATGCTAGTTGTCAGTCTGGTACACACATGTGTGCACATATACACGCAAATATATACATATACACATGCACGCACATAATTACACCAAACTCGTAAGGATACACAAATGCATTTCTATGCATCGAGGCAATACATACGCATTCTATTTAGTGTCATACGCACAGCGTGCACACGTACAGATATCTACAAGTAAGCATGTGCGCGAATATCAGCGTAAACCAGTCAGTATAAACCAGAAATTCCAATCGAGGGAAACGGAGAAAATATCTTTTATTATCGCATGAATTTTATAAAATTTCGTACTACAAATAGTGGCACAAAACAGTCTACCTAAGTCTGAAACATGAAAACGATTGTGGGACGTGAATAAGAAAGAAAACATTAATGTCCTATAAAGGTTTCATATTAGGAAAAAAAAATCACATTATCTTTGAAATATGGCGCAAATTGTCGGCAATTGATAAACAGACATAGGTATCACATTATTATAAGCATATAACTATATTATGCGTAATACTGCAGTATAAATGGGTGATCACACAACGAATTTATTGCTTTTTTTACATGGTTGCTTTACAATTTCATATTAGAAAGAAAATCACATTATCTTTGTAATATGGTGCAGAATGTCTGCAATTGATAAACACACACACACACACGTAGGTACCATGACGGTCTAGTTTGATGTTTGCACAGAAATGGAGAGGAATGACATAAAATGCAACCTTCGACTGGTTTATATCTACTCTAGTGCACACAGGTGTACGTGCACATATGCACACCCATATGCCCACATACACCTATATACGTACACACATATTCAAGTAAGCATGTTTGCAAACGGCAGCGTATAGGCGATCAAATCACACTACCTACACATACTCTAAAACTGTTTTGTGATATCTTGTATTATAAAACAATAAGCGAGGGAGGTTATTGAGCAATGGAGATACCAGGCAAATGAGATTCGACAGTACTTATTTTGTGTGTTCTGTAACTAAGAATTATTCTTGAGACACTAGATGACGAGTTATTTTGGCTTTAAATTCTCTCGGTCTTTGAGGGACTTTAATACTCAGGGGAAGTTTGTTCCACAGTAAAGCGCCTGATATGGACAGAGCCTTCTGCCCTAAGTGAGATGAACGATAGTTGACTAAGACATTATTGTTTCTGTTCGGTTTTTGATTGGTTACAGTGGGTGGATGGAAACGCACTATCTCAGCATTGCTCTGAGGAAGATATAACGAGGAGAATACGTATTGGGCCTTCTGCATGAGGAGCCTTTCTTGGATAGGGATCCAGCCGAGTTTATTGAGGAGAGGGGTTACGTGATCACTTCTTTTGAAATTACCGTTGCATACCACCTTGGCTGCAAAATTCATGCATTTTTGTAAGTCCCTTTGAAGGTATTGAGGTAAGTCTCCCCATACTAGGCTGCAGTAGTCAATGCGCGATAACACAAGGGATTGAATGGCTAATAATCTGGATTTTTCGTCTAGCATACTTTTTATACGATGAAAAAACATTAAAGTTCCGTAGATTTTGTTGCAAGTAGTCTCAACGTGAGATTTGAAGGACATATTTCTATCGAACCAGATCCCTAGATTTTTAACTTTTTCTGATGCATTAATTTTATCATTTCCAACTGCAAGAGTAAGATCTGAAGTTTTTTTAATTGCATCTTTGGATCCAAAAATAATGCATTGTGTTTTATTAGCATTTAATTTGAGACCATTTCGGTCGTACCATGATTTCAGGCTAGTCAGTAAAGTTTCGGCTTTAACTTGCGTCTGTGGTATTTCCGATACAGAACTTGTTATTGCAATTTGAACATCATCTGCATACATTGAGATCCGTGTGTTAGAAGGCATTGGAGGGAAATCATTAATGAAAATAGAAAACAGTAGCGGACCAAGAATGGATCCTTGGGGAACACCAAAATTGTTTTGAATGAATGGGGACAATTTGTTTTCTATGCGGACTGCATGAGATCGATTTGACAAGTAACTTTCAAACCATTGCGTGTCTATTCCCAAGTTCAGTATTTTACGTAGAAGTCTTTCATGTTGGACGCTATCGAACGCCTTAGAGAGATCGAGTAGTAGCAAGAGTGTTACATTCTTTTGATCGATGTCACTGTATATTTTTTCAGATATATTGAGCAGAGCGTCTTGAGTGCTAGTATTTCTTCTATAGGCATATTGATTTTGGTGGAGTAAATTTGACTCGTCCAGGTGAAATGACAGTTGATTTGTCACCACTTTCTCCAATAGTTTGGACATGACAGGCAAAAGACTGATGGGCCTGTAGTTAGATGCTGTATTTAGGTCACCACTTTTGTGCAATGGTCTAATAATGGAGTGTTTCCATTGGTTTGGAAACGTATTGGTTACTATTGATGTATTAATTATCAGACGAATCCATGGTGCTGTAACAGGGAAACTGTCTTTGATATATTGAAGACTGATACCATCGTGTCCAACTGCCTTTGTGTTTTTTAGTGAGTATAAGATGTTTCGTAACTCTGGTAAATCGACAGGGCGTGGTCTCCACTTGACATCAGTCCTCGAGGGTGCAGTGGGGCATGAATTTTCAATTGTCGTTTCATCTGGATTGGCACACACCTCACTGAAAACTTGAGCCCCTACTTTTGAAAAGAATGTGTTGAAATCCGTGGCTGTTGCCAAGGGATTTTCAAAATTACTTATGCGATCTAGATTTTTATATGGGGCTACCTCACTAATGATTTCCCAAGTTCGTTTCGGGTTATTTTTAGCCGTTATCAGTGCCTGGTGGAAGTGAGTTTGTTTCGCTTCACTGATTTTCTTTCGAAGAATTTTTTCATGTTCTTTATATCTCTTGTATAAGGTACTGTTTGATCTATTGTTTTTGTACTCTCGCAAGTTAGCTTTCTTTATTCTGCTCATCTCTTTAACTTCGTCAGTAATCCAAACAGTCCGTTTTGGCTTGGTTTTTTTGGTGACGTAAGGTGCACATTCGTCGAGAGCTGCTGTGAAGTTCTCGTTGAAAATTGACACTTGTATGTCAACATCGTCAGATTGCATCATTTTCTGGAATTCGGTAGACCTATCGAGTAGTTTTTCTTGAAATAGTTCTGCTGAATAGTGCCTTTTCGAGCGATAGGTCATTAAGCGGTATTTTTGTCTTTCCTTCGCAATATTAATTTCACATTCTATAGAGTGGTGATCGGAAATAGAAGGTGATATTATTGTACTAAGTATTGCGGTGGGATTATTTGTGATTGCTAGATCGAGGAGAGTTGCAGAGACTTTAGTGATGCGAGTCGGTTCTTTGACCATTTGTGATAAGCTTAGTTTATACAATAGTTTGCTTAGCTGATTGTTTTTGTCCGTTAGGTCAACATTGAAATCTCCGAAAGCAAAGAATGATTTTTTTGCCTGAAGGATTTCTTTGAAGGTTTCCTCTATGAAATCTAGTGTTAGATTTAGGGGAGACGATGGGTGCCGGTAAAGGCTGCCAATGATTATTGATTTGTGTTTATTTATTTGCACTTCTAACCAAACCATTTCAATGCCTTCGCAAACTTTATTCGCTAGTAGTGAAGATGTTGAGTACATTTCTTTCACAAAAATACAAGATCCACTACCTCGGCTGGTTTTAGCGCCATCGTAGCGGTACAACACGTAACCAGGAATGTTAAAAAATGAACTTTGGGTTCGTGAATCAAACCATGTTTCTGAGACACACAAAATGTCAATTTTTTCAGTGACCAACATTACTCTGATTTCATCCAATTTACCATTCAGGCTTCGAGCATTTACATGCTTGATTTTGATTTTACCTATATTAGCACTCATTTTAAAGGTAGCGAGGTTACTATTTCGATGGGATCGTTCAGGGGATTTATCGATTTTGTCTAAGTTGCCCAGGGTGTTTGGCCCAGCATCTGCTATGTAAGAAAGTCTACTATTTGGCTGGGCAGCGGCACTTTGTCAAGATGAGGTAACCCCGGTCTGATTTTTGCCTTGTGTGACAAGAGCACTGTAGTGATCGTTTTTACGATGGAGCAGTAGTGGAGGGTCATTATTTGATAACTCTGAAATGGGAACGACTGATATTTTCAAAACACAATGATCTCGTTCATCCAGGACGAGAAGTTTTTGGCCTGTCACATTTGAAATGATTAGTGGTATAAGGTCTACAGCAGCTTGGTCAAAATGTTTTTCGTCAATGTAATTATCTATGAGGTTTTGCATGTCGCCACTGTTCTTGTCAAAAAACTTAGCATATGTGCTGTAGTTTGCTTTACTCTCTGTTTTGATTGCAGCCTTTAGGGAATTGTAATTCCATTTTGATGCTGGTTGTTTTGTAAGTAGATGAGCTACTGCGTGGAGGAGGCAGTGTCCATCGGCTTTGGTGGGAATCAGTTTTATGTTCCATGATCGTTTCAATTCATCCATTGTGGAATTCATGCGTTCACAAATGGGGCTGGAGACGTTTTTTTCGCACTTTTTTCGTCATTAAGAGGTTCTGAGAGGTGCGGGGAATTTACGTTTTTCTGGCTCTGAATTTCCGTTCTGTGGTGATTTCTCGTATTGGGATTTGCAGAGAACTGAGAAATGCTCGTGTCAATTATATTTTTCTGGTTATGATTGTGCATACCATTGGGTAGTGGATTTTCCATCGATTGTCGACTGCAATTTTGCAGCGATTTCTCTCTTCCTGTTGATTTTACTGCTTCCGAGCATGTGATTGGATGTTGATTTATACTCGTGTCTGAGAGGGGCTTTTCATCCTCTTCATCAGCATTGGATAGCAATGAAAACCTATTTTTTGTAGGCACTCCGCAGTTGTTTGTGGCGGATGCAGGAGAGGGCTCGTTATATGAGGGCAAACATCGGGAGGAGAGGGGAGGAGAGGGTTTGTTACATGAAGGCAAACATCGGTTTATGCTGCTGGAGGTTTCACGTGGATAGGCGGTCAACTTAGAACAATCATTCAACTCATTTTGCTGTTTTGAATAATCATTAGAGTATTCAATTTCTTCATTCAGATCATGGGAGTTTCTGATACAGGAGATAAAATGTGAAGTTAGTCTCAAAGGTGATTTTAGAGCAATTTGTTGAAGAAAATGATGCGTGTCTTCTCGCGTAACGGGCCAAGTGCGGACATTGTTGTAAGCTTCATCAACAGGACCGGTTTTTACATTTGCTCGCAGCGGAATCAGTTTAAGACCAATTTTTCTGCACAGGCTCGATGCCATGTACAATTGCTGCCCACTGCAGGCACTCACCACATAAATACGAGAAAGAAGATTCTTTGTCATGATCAAATTTTTTAATTTCGTGAGATTTTGGGACGAGAGGCTCAAACCTTTGAAACTAATTATATAGTTCCTGAAAGGAGGTGCGCGTTCAATCTCATCATAGAGATCATTTAGACGTTCCGAAGTTATGGTCTGAATCCTGCATGCACTATCAATGTCATCTCTGTTGATTTTTGTGAGACTATTGTCTCCAACGAGAAAAGTGTCTAAAGGGGATTTCGCATAAGGATGGTTACTCGTAGCTACCACCGGCGTAAAATCATGAGCGCTGATACGATAATTTAAAGCAAAAAGCTGTTCTGTAATCACTTGAATATTTGATACAGTGGAAAAAATCGACGCTGGGCTTGGGGGACAATTTTGTCTCAAAGCTTTATTGAGAAATGCAGCTGTAAGAGACAGCGTGTTATTTATTTCGTGAATAGTTTGGGAACTGGTCATTTGGAGAGGATGTAAGTACCCATCAAAAGCGGTAACAGGTCTGGTTGTATTTTTCTCCACTGAAAATCTTACGTTATCCTCGCAGTTTACGCTCTGAGGTATTTTACTGCCAGTATCAGCTGCTGCGTATGCATTTTCAAACATAACTTCGCCACCTGAAAGGTCTACACACAATTTATCATTAAAATTATAATTAAAATTACCCCTTTTACTTTCTGACTGATTGCACACATCCAAAATTTTATCGCGTTCTAACGATGACGTTGGTGTTTCCGTCGGCGGTGAACGATTTTGGGCTTTCTCAGTGACGAGGGGTAGGGGCGACGTCGCCATGACGCAATCGTTTCGGCGAGACGAAGGAGCTCGCAGTGCTGTGGCAGATTCCGCCAGTGACGCGGTATCTTCTTTACTAAAGATTCTCGGCTTTGTGGACGACGAGTCTTCTCGGACACAGTCCAAAGCGTGGGGTTGCGAGTCGAGTGCTGCTTGTACGTAATTTCTTGAACTCGCTTCGGGTGTGCCCGTAACAGGTTTCAGAACTTGAGAAGATGAATTATTACTGGGAGCTGAATTATTACAAGCAGCGTCTGAGAGATTTTCGCCCGTGTCAGATGACTCAGATTTTGCAGTCATTAGTGATGCTTTAGGGGCTGAGAAACATTTGCTTATATCAGACTTCACGAACGTCCGAGAAGCATTTTTCGGTTTGAGTGTTTGAGGACCTTGAACTGATGGATTTACAGGGGCGGATTTATTAGGTCTGCCTTTCTGCTTTATGGCTGGTGCTTTGCGCTTTTTACTGAGCTTTTCGTACGAAGCTGTACTGGAGGATGCACGCACGCACGCACTGCACGCGTAAGTAGAAGCACTTACGTCAGTCGCCACGACTCCAGCGGCGGAATTAAGTTCTCTTAACTGTGGTAGCAGTGGTACCAGACGTGCTCCACACCGGCTCTGTGCGTCACAGCGTTTAGCTGTCGAATATGACACATACTGAATACTGCTGCGTATAGAAATAATTAATTGAGACAGGTGCATATCTACGGTTTGTACCGCTAATGAGACATACTACACATAAGATGACGCCAATGAGACACACAATGCATAAAATGAAAGTGTGTTACATACACCCCTCAAGCAATAGAGTTCAGTTTGGACGCCATTACTGACAAAGCAAGTTAACATAGGACTCAGTCCTGCGTAGACATTATGACGTTTATGTATTAAGAATATTTCAAAATAGTCCCATAGAATTTATATAAACGATAATTTCTATCGAATTGTGCTGGTGAAGTCTAAACATCAGAAGAAATTCTGCAGGCCCTTGAAGGTATCGTGTCAACTTCAGGTATCCTCACAATTTTTCGTTAAAGAAAGAGTGAACACATCGTGGTTGTGTTTCGAAAAATCTATAAAACATGCAAAAGCAATAAGCACGTTCGACCTTTAACTTGTACAAAAAACTTGTGCACGTGCGAGAGCAATAAGCAAACACCACTTCACTGCTCGACGCAGCTTCCTTTCGGATATAGAACCGCTGGCCGGATGTACGCACGCACTGCACGCACGCACTGCACGCGTAAGTAGAAGCACTTACGTCAGTCGCCACGACTCCAGCGGCGGAATTAAGTTCTCTTAACTGTGGTAGCAGTGGTACCAGACGTGCTCCACACCGGCTCTGTGCGTCACAGCGTTTAGCTGTCGAATATGACACATACTGAATACTGCTGCGTATAGAAATAATTAATTGAGACAGGTGCATATCTACGGTTTGTACCGCTAATGAGACATACTACACATAAGATGACGCCAATGAGACACACAATGCATAAAATGAAAGTGTGTTACATACACCCCTCAAGCAATAGAGTTCAGTTTGGACGCCATTACTGACAAAGCAAGTTAACATTTTTTTCTATTGCCAAAATTAATTCATGCAGTGAAGGGTTAATTAAGACCAATCATGCATCGGGAGTGATTGTCTCGGCTTGCATTTTAAGTAGCGCATGGAGAAGTGTGCGTGGTGAATTTAGGCGAAATTGCTGTCAAGAAAATATTCAAAGGACCTATCTGAAATTTTACTTCTGGCTATAGCCACTGGCATTTATATCAGTGACGAAATGTTGAATTCTTGGATAGACAATTCTGCATTGCTCTATCTGATATAAAGCCACATCCAACTTTCTTGTAGCCTGACACACAGCAGGAAGAACGGCAATACTGCGGGACTAGGGCCCCAAAAGTCGAGGGAAGCTTGTGCGATCTCACGCAAAAGGAGGCATGAAATCATGGTATACCGTACATAGACATCATAACTAGATACACATGGTTCGGTTTTGAAGATTAGATTAGATGATTAGTTAGTTTAAGCCTCCCTATCTGCAAAAAATGCGATCCAAAGAGAGAAAGAAGGAAGACACCATTTAGTATAGAGTTAAGAAAAGCGGAATCTATTCAGAAAGGGCATATAAACAGTAAGTTGAGGAAGAAGTTCATGCAACAAGATTAAAGTCGAAGAAGAAAGTAGTAGGTGCTGAAGAACAGGACAGCAGTAACCGAAAAAATATGTTCCTTAACATAACAAAATCATTTCATTTCAACAAAAGGAAAGCCTAACCAACTCTCAGCTCGGGCATTTTTCCCCTGGGAGTGCTAATTCCCATAGATAAAATAATTGTATCCCCCTAAGGTGGTTGTGTTTTGAACAACCTTTAACACAAGACTCAGCACCCGTACTGCGTAGACCATTTGCCTGCGACAGGGCATCTAGTGGACTACACCTGCTTTGGACCACGTTGTGGGGATCATGACGTAATTACGGCTGCGTCGACCTGCACGGGTCTTCTCCTGTTTCAATCGCGTCTTCTATTATTTATCAGTCGAGAGATCATTCACTATCGTACGTGGTTAGTCATACATTTATAACTGAAGTTGCGATTAAATGTTAGTGATTTCCCGCTGAAGCTCTCAGATGTACTGGAATACCTGCAGAATTGATGAGAAGAGTTCGTTACATGCTTTAAACGCCATATTTTAAATTTGTTTTTTTTTAAAGTTCTTTAATTGAGAGTTCTTTTTTTCAAAGCCCTCCAAATTAGAGTTCTCCAGTTAAAAGTTCTCTAATTGAGAGTTATCTAATTGAGAGTTCTCCAATTGAACGTTCTCTAATTGAGAGTTGTCGAATTAAAAGTTTTCTAATTGACAGTTCTCGAATTCAAAGTTATTTTAATTGAGAGTTCTGTCATTGGCAGTTCTCTGATTGGACGAGATTCTGTACCTTCAGTCGTAAACTTCATTCGTATTGTAGAGCTTCGCTAAATACCGGCTTGACGTATTTCTTGTTTCTTAATCAGAAATACTTACCTAACGTAGTAGATTTCTTCAAATGTACCTGAAAAATTTACCTCTGTATTTTCTACTTTACAGCCACTCTTCCTTTAACGATAAATTGTTAGGATATCTGAAGTTGACTCGATACCTTCGAGGGCCTGCAGAATTTCTTCTGATGTTTAGATTTAACCAGTACCATTCGATAGAACTTATCGTTTGTACAAGTTCTATGCGACCTTTTTGAAATATTCTGAATACATATATAAACGTATTCCCTGCAATGATAAGAATGAGGAATGTGAATTTCCTTTCTTTAACTAATAACAATTTCTCTAGTTTATTGTTACATATTGAAGCGTTGTAACAGACGTTTTAGCGATAGGGGTGTTACAGCAGATGCGTTATTATACGTAGTGGTAGATGGTAACATTAGATACGTTGTACCATGAAACCAGTGAGACAGAAAAGGAACATTCCTTTGTTTCGAAGCAGACTGCAAGCGAAGAATACCTTATTCACTCCCACTTTTTATCTCAGAAACATCTCTTTCGTATAATTAAATAGAGCAAATTATGAAGTAAACAAAAAGTTACTAATTTTCTTCTTTTCCTATTGAGACGATGTATGTAAAACTCAAAGCTTTCATAACAAAGCCGATGAGGAATAGTAACTCTCGGATGATCCAAAACTGGAAGGGTCGCAACGGTAATGAACCGCTAAAAATAATCAGCATCTCCTGTTTTACGGAGGGGAAAACGCCGCGTTGCACCTGCGTGACCAGGCAGTGTTTGCGTCACAGGTCCTATTCTAGTGCAAGCTTTTAATAGATCATTCTAAAAGCTGCCCCGTATTGTACTTGCTTGGGGATCGATCATGCAGCCTATGTGACAGATGATGGGAATTCATATGGCATTCTGGAGTCAGAATGTTAACACGTCAAGACTTGAGCGCAGACTCTGAGAATGCTTGCGCTGTTTTTGTTCTATGAGCCCAAAAAAGGTGATAGTCCTGAGTTTTGAGACCTGTATGTTTATCTATTAACTATGTACATTGTATACATAGATACATGTGCACCCAGTTTTCATACCTATGTATGTACGTATGTAGGATAGTAGTCTTGAGTTTTGAGACCTGTTTATATCCGTACACTACATGTAAAAATATATGTGGGGTATATAGTTCCTTGGTACTTTCGAAAGTTTAGCATGGCTGCTATGTATTTATTCTACTCTTCATTCGGCAAGAAACTCAAATTTCAGCGAAATTAAACTTGAGCACAATTAGTAATGAACGAAAACAACAAATTCAGACGCAACGATATATATTTTGGATAAATGTCCCACAAGAACACGAAAACATATATGTTTTCTCTGTGAATTGGTATGAACGAACGTTGTGTTCACTACGTTAGTAGTGAAGTTTTTAATTGAGCAAATTTATGAAATCTCGGGCAACCACTGCTGAAAAGCTTGCAATTGCGAAAATGAAGAATCTACCATAGAAAGTTGAATCGACTTCACTTCCTTCTTTAAATAAAGTTCTATCACAATTTGATCAGAATTAGTTCGTTAAAGATCATAGATCGGTAGTCATCACATCAATGTGATGCCTAGATATAAGACTTGTGATGATTCTAATATACTCATTTTTCTCATCTACAAACGTGAACCGTCGTAATAGTAAAAATTACTTTGGACTTTAAGCTAGTTAAAATCTCCCTAACCATTATAAAGGTGGTCCAAAGAGAGGAAGGAGGAAGGAGCTATATTTGTAGCATTTGATTACAGGAACGGGGAAGCTATGCTTCAGGTATGTTCTTACACGAGATACCCTGAGCATAGAAAGAGCAAGCTAGGAAATAAGTTTATGAAACTAGATACGTGTTAAAGAACTGAGTAGAAAGCGTAGAATAACAGGATAGCAGTGAACCGAAAAAAAGATTGCCCGGAAAAAAATAAAAAACTTTATTTCAATTTCAACAAAACAATTTAAACAATTGTAAACAATATTTTTACCACAAGTGATACAGAGGTAGAATGTTTCTTCAGTCTAGTACAATGGTCAAATTTGAGTATAGCTACCTGTGGGCCCGAATAAGTTCAGCGACTTCTAGGGCATCCTACCATCAACGTTATTCTAGCGTGTACAATAATATGTTTAACCTAATTCAGTTAGCCTAGTTACCCATTAGACTGATCAATGAGATAGTTAACTCGATATTGGATGCTTTATTTTACAAAATTGTTTATATGGACCAGACGTTAACAGTATATTCTGTAACGATTTAAGAGCAGACTGAAGAGGAGCGGTCTTCAAAAGAAAAGAACCTCCAGTTCAGAACCTCACATTTTTCCTCTGAGAAATATTCCCCATTGCAAAAATCAAAGCAATATCATAACAAAGCTGCGGCGAGCTTCACGAAAATAAAGGAAATATCAAAGCAGCTTTGAGTTTCCCCGGTCGCTACCTGCGGCCGCGGCTCCGGTCGATGGCGGAGGTCGGAGATCAATGGCCTGCAGCTTTGTTGCCAGATGTTTTTTTTCTGGCCAAAACGATTTAATTCGCTTCTGTACATCAATACTTTCCCATTTCAGTTAATCAGCATATGGAAAACGTGAGAAGTTGCCAAACTATCTCAAACTCAATTGCTGCTTAAGAATGCCAAATTTCAAGAATTTTGCCAGAAAAAAGGCAAATCGGCCTCACTAGAACCCATTTTGTCAGGCCGAAAAGATTTAACTTGTCTCTTGACATCAATATTTTCCCATTACAGTTAATCGGCATATGGAAACCCGGCGAGGTTACCAGACCATCTCAAACTCAATTGCAGTTTAGGAAATGCCAAATTCCAAGAACTTAGCCAGAAAAAGGCCACTCGGCCACACTAGAACCCAGGACGCGATCCCAGGTCCTGTGTACAATAGCAACCGAGGTTGCCTGGTCAATCGTCGCGCTGTTAATTACGTTAATGGAGCCACCGGCCAGCCCACTACCTCCTCCCAAATTGCCTGCAATTAGCTAAAGGAAGTTTGAATGAAAGCACCTGGTGTAATGGAAATTAAGCTTTTGATTCGAGCTACCTTCGATATTAATGCGGTATCCAGGCAATCACCTTGGATACTGTTGATTTCTTTGTACATAGTTATTTTCTTCTCCAATGTAAAAAGATAACCTAAGCTAATACAGTACAGTATGTATATTAAAGGTATAAGCAAGAACATAACAAGACACTTCTATGACATGAAAACACAACAAGGGCTAAGAAAAACACATGCACGGCATAAATATTGCACAAAGGTCTTTATGCGAGAGGCGTCGTATCTACGAAACGTAAGTCGGTCCGTCGTTAACTGAGGGCACTTTGTGTGTCAGAAATGAAATCTTGCCTTGACCTTCGTTAAAATGATACTAAATTCCAGTGAAGATGATGCATGATTTGTCATCTTTATCCCTAATGCAATGTAAGCTCGCCTTTGGTGTATTTATTTATTTTGCGTCTTTCTGTATATGGTTCAAATCTGTGCATCGAATTACACAACACCCTGTATATTTGTTTGGTGTCCGCTTCTTCCGTCTCTCCCACATGCTCATAAGGATGCTTAATGACCGTTTCTGTGATACGAGTTTCACCAGTGCACACGCACAAGAATATTTTAATCGCGGGTACTATTAAGATCAATATATTTGTTAAGCATCCATATCGGGAAAATTTATTCAAGAAAAACATTTAATCCCGTCATTTTTGGTGGGCCGTGTACACTATATAGTTAGGAAAATATTGTATAGCCTCAAGTTATGAATCATCTGAAATTGTGACAAGTGATCAATACTCACCCTTATAAAACCCTGCTCAATTTTTGAGGGTACTTGGGTGTCACAGACCACGTTCTTCTTTCCGTAATAGCGTTCAGCAAAATTCAGCATCTTACTTTCAGTAATAACATCGGGCAAAACTCACAACCCTGCTCTTGGCACATTTAGGGGAAAAACTCATTCTTATTGCAAGTTGTGTTGTGAATACTATCTATTAGAAACGTCAGTTATCTGAAAAGCATTTCCCGAAAAATAGTTGAAAACAACAGAGAACCCTAAGCGAAGGTTTCTGAAGATAAATGAAAAAGAAACTACCAACGATATGAGGAAACACTCCAAACAACTGAGCTCGGATGGTATAATGAGCCCAATTTTATTGTAAAAAGTTTTAAAGACATTATCACTTGAGTTGTTACCACCAATATCGACGCAGCTATGAGAGTCTATCGTAAGTAAACTTAATTCATCTTAACACTTCGACTACAAAGTGACCCACCGGTGGTAACTTAGAGGATTTACATAATGCTGCCGACCGCCCAGCAGTCACGAGTTAAATTTTCATAAATTCTTTATGAAAACTAAATGAAAGCACGATCTATTTAATGTTCGTTATTTTCAAAATTGATCTTTTAAATTGATTTTAATTTTAGTTGAGAAAGAGTAATGAATTTCAGTTTAACCCGTCACAGTCAACGAGTGCATCACGGTAGAGGGAACAAGGTAGAGTCAAACCAGTCTTTTTTCGGCGGCCGTGCGGCAATACTGACGTCATGGTAATGGACCAATAGCAGCGCTCACATTGCATCTGACAACACTGCTAGCCCCAAATGGGCACCGCCAATAGCCTAACGACATGTCACAATGGTGAGGTCATAAAGTTTGTTTGAAATAAGGCTGTTCTATTGGCTAGTCGAACAAGAGGAGGTGCATTTTCCCCCATGGAAATGAATACCTTGTTTCTTCTAGTGCGGTGTGCATCGAGCACCGTGGAACATTTCGTAAGGTTAAGCTGCCTTTAGATTTTCGATCCCATGACCTGGAAACATATCGTGCAGGATTCCGAGTGAACGCCGAGAAGTATGCGATTTTGTACCATCGTGTTCCATTCATGTATCGTCAGGATCATGATCAAATGATGACCTCTTAATTGGATGGAGCAAAAGCTCGAGCACTTCACAGTAACGGTCCGAGAGGTCACAAGTTTTCTTCTTTGAAATAATGACTCCAAAGCCTTCCAAAGGACATCAGAGGGTGAACTTCACCGATTGAAGTGGTCTTATGAGCAATTCACGGAAGTGACGGCCAAGCAAACTTCGACAATTTGGTTTATTAATTATGCTCGGTAACTGGAAGTGCAGTTCATTATTGCGGATGGGAATGCTGGGAATGCTGAGGTATGCTCTAGCAGCTCTTGATCCTACTCAATAAGATATCGGGATTTCATAATGTTTTTTATCCAATGCCAGCACAAAGAAATTACATTCTACGTACTCTACAGAAGTTTTTTTTTTATTTTTCTCGCATTATTATTAACTTATTTCTAACTTAACTTCAATGGCACTGCATCCTCTGTTGAACCTGCAAAAGTGGCTTGACCCAAAGATCGAGTTGCGGGTGGTCTAGTATAGTAAAAAAATTATTCCGCCTTGTATGCATTTTTGCTCTATAATAATCATTCACGCTACTGTTTCAGTAATAAGGTAGAGTAAAATTCAACATCCTGCTTTCAGAATTAAATGAAGGAAAATTCAACTTTACTTTCACAAAGAAGATTATTCAAGTCTTTCACAAATCGTGATGTGAAATTCGAGGCTTTCTCTGTACAATTAACGTTTATCTCACACGCTGTATTGTGGATACGGTTTGCTACTTATGTACTGTTTTTGAATGAGTTTTTAATTGTTCTTTCAGCCAGTAACTAGGAAAAATTTCCATAATATCTGATAAACAACCAATTTCAGAATGAAAAATAAGTTAGACAAATAACACAACCCATTAGAGCACGGGTGGTAAAAGTTTAATGATAGAATTAGTTCCAAATACTCTCATTAATTCATTATTCTGTATCCTGTGAGAGATTGGTTGATTGACTGCGATTTGCTTTTACCCTTATAAGCTGAAGTTCGCTCAAGATGACGTCGTAAACTTGAAAGTGTTAAATTTTCTCTATAATTGAATGGAAGTTTTCTTCGCAATACAATATGAATGAAAATTTTTCTTCGTATAACAATTTGAATAAAACATTTTCTGCGTGGAACAATTTGAAATTTTTTTTTTTTGCATATTACAATTCGAAGAGAAATTTCTCTGTGTATAACAATTTGAACAGAAATTTTTTTGCTTGTATTCCAAGTATCCACTTTGAAGACTAGGGAACATTATCTCAACGGTGTGTAGTGCTAACCTATAATTTAAACTTCAACTTCACGTAACACGAGATTGGTTTTTCAACTCAAAATGCAAACTCGCGGCCATGCAGACCTGCTCACTTCACAGTATGTCCCACAAAACCACGAACCGAGTATTTATTTTCCCGGATGAGTTATACCATCATATGAATACCATAAGCATTTAATTTTAGGCAAAATTATGCGGCATGAATGATTACTTCTGATACGGGAAATAATTACAGGTATTACTGATACGGGAAAATAAATACTCGGTTCGGGTTTTTGTGGGACATACGGTAGAGTGGCCCAGGTCGCCGACGTTGACTGTTTTGTTGATGCTCACCGGAGTGTAGCACTATCTATTTCCGATTGTTCATCGAGAAACCCAAAGGCAATATTTCGATTGACAGTGTCCGTGATCTGTGTCGTTGATCTGGGCCTGCTTTTCAAACAATTTACTTCACCGAAGCGGTACAGTTGGCAGCAGAAGTTCTACAGTTGACTTGACGACGTTGACTTATGTTTTTTTTTCTATCAAGTGACACTCAGCTCAGTAAAGTAGACAATAGAGCTTTTGTCTCCAGCTATTTCTTTAGGAAGACATTAATTGTTTGAAAATGCAACTCCTGATCATTGACCTGTAAAGAACAAATTTCCCAACCACGGTGAGTCCATATCACTGCGTTACCTTCCACCTAAAAAAGTACGTCTTTATAGTTTCTTAGGGCCTTATCTTTCTCACAAAAGTTTCGTGTATAGCTATAGGTGTCTGTAGGCATTGTGGTCGTCTCCAGCCCTGTGTCCTGCTTATGCAGGGAGATAAGGGTGCCATTAGAGACAGACGTGCTCTGAATAGAGCGCCTGTTTTGGGGAGTCGTAGCTCTCATTTGTCTCGTAATTTATCTGCTGTATAACCTTGTGTCCTATCTCTACAGATTAAGAAAATGCGTCGAGCCATTTGATTAACATTGACACAATACTTAATGTTTATCAATGTTGTTATATCTATGAGAGTTTGAGGTCAATCAAAGCGCCTGCAGTCAACGAACTTTGCAGCGACCGCAGCATGCTGGTCAATGTTAATGATCGCCCCTTATGATACGATGGTATCCAGGGACTCAAAAGCTGGTCAGTTAATGTTGCATCAGTCACATGCGACTCAATTGTAAGGGATGTACCAATTATACATTTCAATTTTCATACATCAGTTATGATGTATGTAATTGATATATATCATATATCAATTATGACATATGTATGTCAGAGGGAACGTAATTTATTCAATTCAGTGTTGGGTATGTGCTTCAAAGCGGGAAAGTAACGAGGAAGCTGTGCCTGTGTACTTCAGTTTTGAAGCCACTGGCCTCAGCGAGCGGGAAAATATCAACTGTTGTTTAAAATGTAACGCGTATTGAATGCTTACGATCGGGGCCAAATTTTTTGTTCGGATAAGAAAAGACACGAACTCTTCATTGACCAAACTTGAATAAAAAATTAAACGAACAAATGTTGTCACACAAGTTTTACAGCTTCAATCAGCAACAAACATAGAATCGGCTATAGAGAAGTTGAAATTTGGTCATTTCTTTCAGCCTTTATTTCACTACGCTTTTTTCTCATACCAAAAAGAAAAAAATATTGAAATCAACTCTAGAATTTTCAATGGGGTTGACTATTGAGAATAAAAACATAGGCACAAAGATGACAAATCATGCATCACCTTCACTGGAATTTAGTATCATTTTAACGAAGGTCAAGGCAAGATTTCATTTCTGACACACAGAGTGCCCTCAGTTAACGACGGACCGACTTACGTTTCGCGGATACGACGCCTCTCGCATAAAGACCTTTGTGCTATATTTATGCCGTCCATGTGTTTTTCTTAGCCCTTGTTGTGTTTTCATGTCATAGAAGTATCTTGTTATGTTCTTGATTATAACTTTCACGCACATACTGTACTGTATTAGCATTGGTGAGTGACTTTGGTGCTTGTGTGCGTGCTGTATTTAGATGAGTTCCGGCTCACACTAAAATTCGAGTTACAACACATCATAAGAACGGACCTCAATCGTAAGCCGATGAGCCTTCGCGTAGTATTAGCGATTGGCAAAAATGATGAAAAGCGCTCATTGACGTTGTGTGTGGACCGTTGGGCAGAAATTTACTTTAAATTTATTGTAAGAACGTGCAACGTTCCTCTAAATCCGAGGCTGGAGCCCATAATGGCAGTATTGGCTCATAATGGCGAGGCTGGAGCCCATAATGGCAGTATTGGCTCATAATGGCGAGGCTGGAGCCCATAATGGCAGTATTGGCTCATAATGGCGAGGCTGGAGCCCATAATGGCAGTATTGGCTCATAATGGCGAGGCTGGAGCCCATAATGGCAGTATTGGCTCATAATGGCGAGACTGGAGCCCATAATGGCAGTATTGGCTCATAATGGCGAGGCTGGAGCCCATAATGGCAGTATTGGCTCATAATGGCGAGGCTGGAGCCCATAATGGCAGTATTGGCTCATAATGGCGAGACTGGAGCCCATAATGGCAGTATTAGCACATAATGGCGAGACTGGGGCCCATAATTGCTAGATTGGAACCATTATTTGTTTGCAGGAGAGGAGCTAATTTACTAATCGCTAGAATTGAGCCAATAACTTGCAAAACGTTCATTTTTATTGAAGTTTTTGGGTGTGTCTCAAAGCACGACACTTTGGGTCAACATATAATTTAGTTCCTAAATTATGAATAATGATCGGAAATCACAAGTCCACGTGCATCGAATGTTTCACTACATGAACAAAACAACGTCACCTGACAATTTAGTTTGGCAAAAGTGGAGAAAATAACTTTTTTTTTCTCACAGTTTCTTATGTTTTCGATTCATGATTTATTACCTGAAACAATGAAAATGGGCACGTTGAAATATGCCTGCTTATGGGCAAGCATGAGTTCAGTGATTTCTAAAATCTAAGGTATCGATGATACAAGAATTTTCCGTGACTTCAGGAACACAAAGTTTGAACTTATCTCGCCGACATGAGCTTCAGATACGGTAGAGGAAACAAGGTAGGGTCATTTCTATGGGAGAAAATACACCTCCTCTTGTCCAACTAGCCAATCTAAAGGCTTTATTTCAAACAAACTTAATGACGTCACCGAAACTCAATGTCGTTAGGCCAATAGTGGAGCCATATTTGGGGGTAGCAGTGCTACCAGATGCAATATGAGCGCTGATATTGGTTCGTTGCCGACGCGTCAGCAATCCCACACCGTCAACGAAAAAAAGACTGGTTTGAACCTACCTTTTTTCCTTTGCCGTGGCTTCAGGTGCCCGTGTTTTGCTGACGGCTGGCTACTGCAGAGACGTTTCCACGCATTCCGCTCAGTTTCTGTGTCAACATTGCACCGAATAAACTCAGTTAATTGACGCGCTGTCGCCTTGAGGATGACGCTACCATCGGAATACAATGCAGAATAACGTAATAAATCAAGCTGATCTCCAAAAATACCGAGATAATTACTCGTATTGATCATGCCATGCACGCAAGCCTGTGGACCAGAACAAAACAACATGGCTTCGTAAGTCATCGTCTTTGTGCTTCGCTGTAGGAACTGCGTAGTTAAGATAGAATAGGAGGATATTTTCTCGTTGTCTCCGTACGTCAGTGATACTTCTATTCTCGAAGAACGTGAAAATCATGATTTTCAGATGATTATTACTAGTTTCATTGGATACAACTATTAATTTGATTGATTTAAATTTAGTTTAGCCTCTGATACACTTTTTTAGACTGTAAGGAATATTTTGAAAGACTTAAGCTTTCAATCTTTAAATGTGGGGTTACTTAACGTTATTGATGAAATTGTACGAATTACCCTTCTGCGTTAGTATACTTTGTGCAACTCGAGTGACGCTTGTCTCTTCAAACCGAATTTCTGTTTGTACCTACAGAGTGACGAAAAACTGAAGTGAAAGAGAAGTACTTACTTAATACCTTAGTAATGTTGCAAGGTGATGACGAATGCAACGATGCCGAAGGTTATATTCAGGAATCGTGAGTGATCAGTATCATCAGCATGTCCGGTGTTCAAAAAATTCATTTCGACTCCAATTGGCTTCCAAGACTAGTATTTTCCATTTCCGGCTCCATTGCTAATCTTTTACAGACAACTTATAAATATTTGGCTTATATTATCTATAAGCGCTTCATATCGATCAACAGAGAACACACTCCTGAATAACAAACTTTTCTTCGTCATTTAATACTATTTCAATTATGATAAGAATAGACTCGGCAGTCGTCATTGTCACAAACACACTGGCCGACGGAACCAGCCGTTCTCGTAGGGAATGGTTTTCACGGAGGTTCAGATCCAATAAACAGGCGAGCGTGTTCCCCCCGGCAGCTATCGACTCTTCTTTTGGACGGCAGAACAGTTCTCGAGGCAGCATCTGACGTCACGGCGAGCCGGGATGACGCAAGCACCGAGGGCCTTAAAGCCGATGAACATAAGACGGACTTGGCCTAACCGGGCACAATTGGTCCGCACTTTCGTTTCTGCCGGAACGACCCTTGATTTTCCGGTTCTTCTCTGGTTGTTGACTGCATCGATATCTGAAGAAACAGAAGCAGTTCGCGTTCTGGAGTTATTTTGAGATACGGAACGAAAAACAACGCGCTTGTTTACGGAGATTAAATCATAGGGTGCATTCTTTTTTGCCGTTAGTTTGTTTGTGTGGACAGCTGATACATGTACATTGTACAGTTATTCTTGTGAGTTATACAGTTGTTCCTGTGAGTTATACAGTTGTTATTGTGAGTTATACAGTTGTTCCTGTGAATTATACAGTTGTTATTGTGAGTTACACAGTTGTTCCTGTGAGTCATAAAGTTGATTTTGTAAGTTATACAGTTGTTATTGTGAGTTATGTAGTTTTGCTAGTGAGTTATACAGTTATGCCTTTGAGAATCCTGGGTTTTCTGTGAACTGATAATAGTCGTGAGAGACCTCAGCCTCACCGTGGGTGTTGGTACGGAAGAAGAAGAAGACGAAGAAAAAAGAAAACAGCAAAATGTGCAACGTGAGAGCAAGTTCTATTGGCCGTGACTAGGAGTAATCGAGGCACTGTTCAAAATCACTCAGCTCTCGCAAAACAAAATTACTGGGTCACAGCGCTCGTTTTGTTTTTTCATCATGGACCTATCGAACTTTCTGTTATATCAGGTTGGAAAGAAAGGAATGTGGTTTTTTGTTTTATCACGTTGCAGCCTCTTAAGTTGTACACAGTTCTATATTTTACTGATGAATTGGTGTCTTAATGTCTTGCTTTGCCTTATAGATATAGTGGGAAAACATTAAGTTTCACTGCCTCAGCCTTCAAAATGTAGATATTGGTGAGGAGCATCTGAGACAATGCATGCTCTATGAATTCAAAAAAGGAAACTCAACTGCAGAAGCTACAAGGATTATTGGAACTGTCTCATGGATGAACGTTCTTAGTGATCGAAAATGTCAACGGTGGTTCGCAAAATTTTCTTCTGGAGACTTTAACCTGTCAGATCGGCCGCGCTCGGGAAGGCCAAAATCAATTGATGGAAACGCCATTAAAGGCGCTGTGGACGCCAATTCAAAGTTAACCAGTAAATAATAGAGTAAAAAATTCAACACAACCTATACTACAATCATTTCATGCCTCAACGAGTCAGGAAACATCTCAAAACTTGTACACTGTGTGTAGGGTGCAGTGCTGCAGCATGATAACGCGAGACCGCACACAGCAATAGCCACTCAGGAAAAGGTCATTAGTTTCAATTGAGAAGTTTTGCCTCATCCGCCTTATCTCCCTGATATTGCTCCATCCGACTACCATCTTTTCCGGTAGTTGCAGAATCACTTAAGCAATATAATGTATAAAAATGACGAGCAACAGAAAAATGACCTGAATTTGTTTATCTCTCAAAAATCAAAGAATTTTTTTAAATGAGGCATCAAGAAGCTAGTTGATCGTTGGACAGAAGACATAGAAAATGAGGGAAATTATTATAAAGATTGAAAATGCCGTAATGTGAATGTTTCAAATAAAACAAATGTGCTGGACAGAAGCGACATTACTTTCTTCCCAACCTGATACAATAGGTACTTCCACCATTGGACAGCTATTTTCCTTTCGATGTTTTCTCCTGAAAACAATGTTAACAGAGCCCTAAAGCTGCGAGCGATGTTGGAATAATTTAGAGGAAAACATTTTCAAATTCCATTGCGTCGCACCCAGACATTCCCGTGGAATCCGTAACCAGTTACAAAAAGACTTCTTTCACTGGATAATTCCACGTTCCTCGGCTAGGCCCTCGTTGTGCTACTTTTCAGGTTTGCAAGAAGGACAAGTGTCAGTAGGCTGCGATGGGCACAGGTGCGGTGAAGTATTAGAGCGGTCTAAGTAGATGAAATAAGCCGATTTCTGGAAAAGAAATCTACTTCTAGGATTTTCACTAGGAAATCTCACTTTAGGATAAAAAGGAAAACCAAAAGGAGTGTAAGTACTGCCGTAAAATTCGCACCTTAGACATCTGATGCCAGGAGGGTTGGAAACGTGATCAGTTGTGAGAGCGAGTAAATGAGAGCTATTTCTACTCTACGTTGGAAAAAATATATATAAAATATAATTATTTTTAGTGTTGTGAGTGGAATATTTATTTTTTAGCTGCGAGAACGTGTAGTTAAGTTGAAAAACCAGAAGTTGATGATGATTTTCTTGTTAAACATGGGAGTGTTGGTACATTTTCTAGCTACAGTTCCATTATATTGATTCCTCTACTTAGACGTCATGCAAATTAAAGTAACAGGAGAAGATGCCTCCCCCTTCTGCATAAAAAGGATTCTCATTCATTTTATTGAATGATTGCTCTGATGAGCGCGTCAGGCAAACCAAGCAAACCAATCTCTCAAGACATGCACACGAGTCTCTTGAGACATGCATACGAGTCTCTCGAGACATGCACACGAGTCTCTTGAGACATGCATACGAGTCTCTCGAGACATGCATACGAGTCTCTCGAGACATACATACGAGTCTCTCGAGACATACATACGAGTCTCTCGAGACATACATACGAGTCTGTCGAGACATACACACGAGTCTCTCGAGACTTGCCCATGTTTGCAGAAAACCTTCATCTTGAACTGTAGACCACAATGTACTCAAACGTTAGATTGTTTATAGATCTAATTTTCAAACGTTGAAATTTGTCGACACTATGTTCTTCATTAGGGTAAAAAAATCAATAACAATCAAAGATATTTCTACAGTAACTTGCTGAGGAATCAATGGGAAATATCTGTCGTAAAATTAACATGTGGAACAGATCGTACGTACAGTACAACTTGGAAAACCATTATATAAAATTTAGAAAAAAATGATACGAACGTGAATTTCTCGCAAAGTATTGGGGTAGACCAAAATTATCCGCAGCAGGAAGAGGAATAAATTTTGAGTTCGTTATTGATAGGTGCAGCCTGCAGGTATCCAACTTTCAGTTATCTTACTACTGACAGCAGGTCACTGAATTTCACCCGATGTTATCACTAGAAACTCAACGTGAACAGTGTCAACCAAGCTAACAAGCAAGCAACCCAACGAGACTATCACAGCTCTATTATTATCTAGAAACGCAAATTCGTGCTTATGCACGAATTTTATCTCTGTATAGCTCTGTATACCTCTGAGTATAGCTCTGTTAACAACACTCGCTTTGACATCACCAGCATGAAACAACACATGAAACAATGCAACAACAAGCAACACCCCAAGAAACAACGTAACAACAAACACCACCCCAAGAAATAACACAACAAACAACACCCCAACAAACCCCACAAGAAAACAACACCCCAACAAACAACACAAGAAACAACACCCCAAGCAGCATCAACGCAGCAAACAACACCACAAGCAACAACACAACAAACAACACCACATGCAACACAACAAACAACACCCGCTATTCTATTCCATTGCTACAGCGGTGCCAATGATACAAGCGCACAGACACGCGACCAGCTGTGACGCTCAGGAGTCATAGAGGCATCAGAGAACGTGAACACGGCAGCTTCATGTCACGGGCAGCGATATGGGACCTGAACAGAGCAACCAAAACTTCTGAGATACCGCGGGGTGATCCCACCGTATATAGTAACACACCGCTTGGTGCTCACTCGACTCCTTCCTTACTCGCTCGTTCGCTTGCTTGCTTGCTCGTTCGCTTGCTCTATTGTGCGAGTGTGTGTTCGCGTGCTTGCCTGCTTGCTTGTTTGCTTGCTTGTTCAGGTGCTTGCTTGGATGCTTTTTCGTTTGCTTGCATGCATTCTTGTTTGTTTGTTTGCTTGGTATGTTCCTCTCTACTCCCACCCTATAAACTGTATCCCTGAATATTATACACAATTCCTGCAAAAAAAAAAACATTGGCATCTTTGGGATGCTTGCATTGGTTTCTCAAATGTCTTATAACTTCCCCTATATATAGGACACCATGACGGTTCCCCCGTAAAGCCGGTACCCATTTCCGACACCTGGGTTGAGTGGGGTATTGTGCTTGAGCTTTCCCTTTTACCCAACGGGGAAAATCTCCGCGCCAGCTCCGGGATACGAACCCTCGTCTCCAACATACAAGGCTGATCCCTTCCCCACTGTGCCACGGAGAGCACCCGCTTTTCATTTATTTTCATTTATTCATAGTGGTTGGAATACATTACAATGTTTTATTGCCATAAAAATGAAAGAATCGGAAAAGAAAACGCACTTATTTCAAAAGTTCATTTAAAAACAGATAACACGATGGAACTGTAGCTTTAACTTCGGCAAAAACGTGATCGTTTTGTACAGATGTGGTATTCTAGTTCAATGCAGTCGATCTTCATGTTGTACGATATTATTTTATGTACACCTTTACACATACAGATCGAAATCAGAGTCTATTATGCTTCTTGCACAATGCTTAATGCAAATGATGAACAACGAGCACTAGTTCTTACTCGTATGAGTTGAAGTTGGCATGAAATTTTGTAGAACTCGAGGACTGTCTGTATACGACATAGACCAATCGACAGATGACCAGACAGCAAGCAGACCCTTGACAGTTTGACGCAATTGGTCAAATCTTTCGAACATTTCAAAATAGTGATTTCGAAAACAACCGCCGTTTTGTCCTGTAGGAACAAGAACCAAAGTCCGATACCGATGCTGAAAACTCAAAGCTTCGGTTACAGGGTTCTAACCTCTGCGTCAAGGCTTCGGTTACAGGGTTCTAACTCCTGCGTCAAGGCTTTGGTTACAGGGTTCTAACTCCTGCGGCAAGGCTTTGGTTACAGGGTTCTAACTCCTGCGTCAAGGCTTCGGTTACAGGGTTCTAACCTCTGCGTCAAGGCTTTGGTTACAGGGTTCTAACCTCTGCGTCAAGGCTTCTGTTACAGGGTTCTAACTCCTGCGTCAAGGCTTCGGTTACAGGGTTCTAACCTCTGCGTCAAGGCTTTGGTTACAGGGTTCTAACCTCTGCGTCAAGGCTTCGGTTACAGGGTTCTAACTCCTGCGTCAAGGCTTCGGTTACAGGGTTCTAACCTCTGCGTCAAGGCTTTGGTTACAGGGTTCTAATCTCTGCGTCAAGGCTTCGGTTACAGGGCTCTAACTCCTGCGTCAAGGCTTCGGTTACAGGGTTCTAACCTCTGCGTCAAGGCTTTGGTTACAGGGTTCTAACCTCTGCGTCAAGGCTTCGGTTACAGGGTTCTAACCTCTGCGTCAAGGCTTCGGTTACAAGGTTCTAACTCCTGCGTCACAGAATTTCTCAGCCATGTGCGTCACGTCGCGTCTCTCGGATGATTATTGACGACCTCAGTTTTATCTCTCGATGGGCATGGAAAATTTGCATCTGGGCCACTCAGTGTAGGGTAGACTGCGTTCTATGTATGAAAGGGGGCCAAGTGCGTAGTTAGAGCGTCACGTGGATAGTTGTCATTGAAAGGTGCCCTTGTTGCGTTTATCCGTGGCCCTTAAATGGGGGTAATATTAGAGTTCCTGTGGCGTAATGATTCTTCTTATAATTAATAATTATAGATATTTTTGAAGTTCCTGCGGCGTATTAGATCTTATAATTAATAGTACTGGGTAATTTTGAAGTTGGTGCGGCATGATAATTCGTTTTATGATAATAAACTCTGTCTGTCCTACTTCCGCCCTATAAACCTGATCATCAAGCAGAGACTGCACATTGTGTCGGTATTTTATGCGTACTTGCACTTCATTTTCATTAGTTAAAATTTATTTCATTGTCATCTCGACCGCAAAATGAAGTAACCGAAAGAAGCAATGATCCGCATTTAAGCATTTTACTTTAAAACATTTTCAGGAATGAATTACAACCCTAACTTGAGGTCACCATTTTTGACGGGTGTGTGAGAATATATTAACTCATCATGTACATATATGAACTTTTCAAGTCTTTTTTCAACATCACGCTAGTCATTTTGAAAAGATCAAATGGACTCTGATATCTATCGTATGTTTGCCAGCAGGCTTATAAATTTTCTTTTTTATTTCTCTGAAGTGAACTCAATTTCAGTTGATGCACTGGACTTGGTAGCCCAGTGTATATTGGAATCACCGGCAACATGTATTTCTATCATCTATCACATTTTTCACGCATTCTTACACTAAATGGAACATATTAAGGATTTTTTCAAGTTCACACACTTGTAACTTCCGAAATAATGCACCTATCGACTTTAAATTATGTACGAAAGATTGAAAAATTCTTTTGTTTGAAAGTAATTTGAAGTCTATAGGTGCATTATTTCGAAAGTTAAAAGTGGGCGAATTTATGTGTTGCATTAGTGGCGGGGCTTATCTGGAAAAGATCCCATTTTAATACGGCACATGTACATAGGATGTGAAACGTAAAAGAACAAGCGATACCTATTACGGTGTTTTTATTCCGTTGCCACAGACACACGGCTTGTGAGTATCCGTTTGAATGATGCTCCCCAAAACAAGGTTAAGCATGAGAAACGTTCTCTATCAATACCAGAAGTTACTGTACATCTCCCACAATTGTTGATGGTACCTGTTTTTGTGTACTCTTTTATACGTGCGCAGCTTCATAAAACTTTTTGTGGTTTTCTTTTTAACTCATAGGAAGGAAGCGTACACTTGCCCAGGGTTGTGAGAATGACCTTTTCTGGCCAGATTCGCTCGATTTGGCCTTATCCAATTTTTGGCCAGAGCCGAATGAATTTGGAATGAAAAGTAAACTTACACGGGGTGGTCAGAATGACCTTCTCTGGCCAGATTCGCTCGATTTGGCCTTATCCAATTTTTGGCCAGAGCCGAATGAATTTGGAATGAAAAGTAAACTTACACGGGGTGGTCAGAATGACCTTCTCTGGCCAGATTCGCTCGATTTGGCCTTATCCAATTTTTGGCCAGAGCCGAATGAATTTGGAATGAAAAGTAAACTTACACGGGGTGGTCAGAATGACCTTCTCTGGCCAGATTCGCTCGATTTGGCCTTATCCAATTTTTGGCCAGAGCCGAATGAATTTGGAATGAAAAGTAAACTTACACGGGGTGGTCAGAATGACCTTCTCTGGCCAGATTCGCTCGATTTGGCCTTATCCAATTTTTGGCCAGAGCCGAATGAATTTGGAATGAAAAGTAAACTTACACGGGGTGGTCAGAATGACCTTCTCTGGCCAGATTCGCTCGATTTGGCCTTATCCAATTTTTGGCCAGAGCCGAATGAATTTGGAATGAAAAGTAAACTTACACGGGGTGGTCAGAATGACCTTCTCTGGCCAGATTCGCTCGATTTGGCCTTATCCAATTTTTGGCCAGAGCCGAATGAATTTGGAATGAAAAGTAAACTTACACGGGGGGGTCAGAATGACCTTCTCTGGCCAGATTCGCTCGATTTGGCCTTATCCAATTTTTGGCCAGAGCCGAATGAATTTGGAATGAAAAGTAGACTTACACGGGGGGGTCAGAATGACCTTCTCTGGCCAGATTCGCTCGATTTGGCCTTATCCAATTTTTGGCCAGAGCCGAATAAATTTGGAATGAAAAGTAAACTTACACGGGGGGGTCAGAATGACCTTCTCTGGCCAGATTCGCTCGATTTGGCCTTATCCAATTTTTGGCCAGAGCCGAATGAATTTGGAATGAAAAGTAAACTTACACGGGGGGGTCAGAATGACCTTCTCTGGCCAGATTCGCTCGATTTGGCCTTATCCAATTTTTGGCCAGAGCCGAATGAATTTGGAATGAAAAGTAAACTTACACGGGGGGGTCAGAATGACCTTCTCTGGCCAGATTCGCTCGATTTGGCCTTATCCAATTTTTGGCCAGAGCCGAATGTATTTGGAATGAAAAGTAAACTTACACGGGGGGGTCAGAATGACCTTCTCTGGCCAGATTCGCTCGATTTGGCCTTATCCAATTTTTGGCCAGAGCCGAATGAATTTGGAATGAAAAGTAAACTTACACGGGGGGGTCAGAATGACCTTCTCTGGCTAGATTTGCTCGATTTGGCCTTATCCAATTTTTGGCCAGAGCCGAATGAATTTGGAATGAAAAGTAAACTTACACGGGGGGGTCAGAATGACCTTCTCTGGCTAGATTTGCTCGATTTGGCCTTATCCAATTTTTGGCCAGAGCCGAATGAATTTGGAATGAAAAGTAAACTTACACGGGGGGGTCAGAATGACCTTCTCTGGCTAGATTTGCTCGATTTGGCCTTATCCAATTTTTGGCCAGAGCCGAATGAATTTGGAATGAAAAGTAAACTTACACGGGGGGGTCAGAATGACCTTCTCTGGCTAGATTTGCTCGATTTGGCCTTATCCAATTTTTGGCCAGAGCCGAATGAATTTGGAATGAAAAGTAAACTTACACGGGGGGGTCAGAATGACCTTCTCTGGCCAGATTCGCTCGATTTGGCCTTATCCAATTTTTGGCCAGAGCCGAATGAATTTGGAATGAAAAGTAAACTTACACGGGGGGGTCAGAATGACCTTCTCTGGCTAGATTTGCTCGATTTGGCCTTATCCAATTTTTGGCCAGAGCCGAATGAATTTGGAATGAAAAGTAAACTTACACGGGGGGGTCAGAATGACCTTCTCTGGCTAGATTTGCTCGATTTGGCCTTATCCAATTTTTGGCCAGAGCCGAATGAATTTGGAATGAAAAGTAAACTTACACGGGGGGGTCAGAATGACCTTCTCTGGCCAGATTCGCTCGATTTGGCCTTATCCAATTTTTGGCCAGAGCCGAATGAATTTGGAATGAAAAGTAAACTTACACGGGGGGGTCAGAATGACCTTCTCTGGCCAGATTCGCTCGATTTGGCCTTATCCAATTTTTGGCCAGAGCCGAATGTATTTGGAATGAAAAGTAAACTTACACGGGGGGGTCAGAATGACCTTCTCTGGCCAGATTCGCTCGATTTGGCCTTATCCAATTTTTGGCCAGAGCCGAATGAATTTGGAATGAAAAGTAAACTTACACGGGGGGGTCAGAATGACCTTCTCTGGCTAGATTTGCTCGATTTGGCCTTATCCAATTTTTGGCCAGAGCCGAATGAATTTGGAATGAAAAGTAAACTTACACGGGGGGGTCAGAATGACCTTCTCTGGCTAGATTCGCTCGATTTGGCCTTATCCAATTTTTGGCCAGAGCCGAATGAATTTGGAATGAAAAGTAAACTTACACGGGGGGGTCAGAATGACCTTCTCTGGCCAGATTTGCTCGATTTGGCCTTATCCAATTTTTGGCCAGAGCCGAATGAATTTGGAATGAAAAGTAAACTTACACGGGGGGGTCAGAATGACCTTCTCTGGCCAGATTCGCTCGATTTGGCCTTATCCAATTTTTGGCCAGAGCCGAATGAATTTGGAATGAAAAGTAAACTTACACGGGGGGGTCAGAATGACCTTCTCTGGCCAGATTTGCTCGATTTGGCCTTATCCAATTTTTGGCCAGAGCCGAATGAATTTGGAATGAAAAGTAAACTTACACGGGGGGGTCAGAATGACCTTCTCTGGCCAGATTCGCTCGATTTGGCCTTATCCAATTTTTGGCCAGAGCCGAATGAATTTGGAATGAAAAGTAAACTTACACGGGGTGGTCAGAATGACCTTCTCTGGCCAGATTCGCTCGATTTGGCCTTATCCAATTTTTGGCCAGAGCCGAATGAATTTGGAATGAAAAGTAAACTTACACGGGGGGGTCAGAATGACCTTCTCTGGCCAGATTCGCTCGATTTGGCCTTATCCAATTTTTGGCCAGAGCCGAATGAATTTGGAATGAAAAGTAAACTTACACGGGGGGGTCAGAATGACCTTCTCTGGCCAGATTCGCTCGATTTGGCCTTATCCAATTTTTGGCCAGAGCCGAATGAATTTGGAATGAAAAGTAAACTTACACGGGGGGGTCAGAATGACCTTCTCTGGCTAGATTTGCTCGATTTGGCCTTATCCAATTTTTGGCCAGAGCCGAATGAATTTGGAATGAAAAGTAAACTTACACGGGGGGGTCAGAATGACCTTCTCTGGCCAGATTCGCTCGATTTGACCTTATCCAATTTTTGGCCAGAGCCGAATGAATTTGGAATGAAAAGTAAACTTACACGGGGGGGTCAGAATGACCTTCTCTGGCTAGATTTGCTCGATTTGGCCTTATCCAATTTTTGGCCAGAGCCGAATGAATTTGGAATGAAAAGTAAACTTACACGGGGTGGTCAGAATGACCTTCTCTGGCTAGATTTGCTCGATTTGGCCTTATCCAATTTTTGGCCAGAGCCGAATGAATTTGGAATGAAAAGTAAACTTACACGGGGTGGTCAGAATGACCTTCTCTGGCTAGATTTGCTCGATTTGGCCATATCCAATTTTTGGCCAGAGCCGAATGAATTTGGAATGAAAAGTAAACTTACACGGGGTGGTCAGAATGACCTTCTCTGGCTAGATTTGCTCGATTTGGCCTTATCCAATTTTTGGCCAGAGCCGAATGAATTTGGAATGAAAAGTAAACTTACACGGGGGGGTCAGAATGACCTTCTCTGGCCAGATTCGCTCGATTTTGCCTTTCTTCAAATGAGTTTACCCATAATTAATTTTCAGGGCTTCAAGCTCAGATTATCAAACTTTGTTTGTTCTGAAAACACATTTGACCATAACCATCATTCAAGATTTAAAAACTGACCAGAGGCTTTGACCAGGAAATGGTGACTCTAGTAACCGTAGATGTGGTGTCCTGATTTATAGTTTTCAGTAACCCCGAAGTCCCGCGTGCTGCAGAGATAACAAAGGAAAACAGCTGAAGGAAGTTGCTTCCCGGAAACAAAACAATGCGTACACAGGTCTCTGTCACATCAGCTTGCTGCTCGTGTGCCGGAATTATCCGAATTGCATTTCAGTTCATTACTTCAGTCGTACAGTAACGATTTGTGTTCGAGTCTACAGGAATTGCATTTCAGTTCATTTTTTCAGTCGTACGGTAAAGATACGTGTTCGTTTGTGCAGGAATTGCATTTCAGTTCATTACTTCTGTCGTACGGTAAAGATTCGTGTTCGTGTGTGCAGGGATTGCATTTCAGTTCATTACTTGAGTCGTACGGTAAAGATTCGTGTTCGTGTGTACAGGAATTACACGGCTTGCATTTCAGTTCATTACTTCAGTCGTAGAGAAGAAATACATGTTCGTGTGCGCTAGAACTACAGAGATTGCCTTTCCGTTCGTTGCTTCAGTCTAAGAGGAGAGATACAACCGATGGTGCCTTAAATTTGACTTTGTCAGGTGATATTGCGATTTGTTGCCGCTCTGCTCACACGCAACGGACTGCAGGTGCATGAAAGTACAGTCGACCTTCTGGTTACAGAGCGTCATCTCGCTCGGAGCTCGATTTATCCGGATGGAAATTAGTCGCAGGTGTGCAACTAATGCGATGCTTCGTTCAGGTCATGAATAACTGGGAAAGAATGGGACTAACTTTTGTTAGTGTAAGTTGATGTTCGTATGACTCAAAGGTCGACTGCACTAATTGACTGCCCTCGCACTTTGATTATAAATCTCTTAGAAACGAATATGAATGAAGCCAAACGTAGATTACTCACAGTTTACTCAAAAATAGTCTAAGATTATGCTCAGATTAGATATAAATAATTATAATATTTAGATGACGCACACCCTCCTTAGCAACATGCTATTTAGAGAGCGTGTCTTGCCGGCTGTGTGCTTCACCAATGGGGGTTACATACGTGAACCAACTTATGTATTATCTATCAGTAAAATAATTTCTGAACCTCATTACAATGAGCAGTTTAAATAAAACGACCTGTAAGTCCGTGTGGTTTTGGTGATTTATCGAGTACATTAAAGGAACTTCAAATTTAGTTTAAAAATACAGTATTGTGGGAATGCGAAGAAACTGGAACTGTGCGAAGACAAGGTATCGGGAGCGAGAGAACTGACAATTTCTCTTAAGTTTATGAGCACTCGTCGGTCAGCAGCATTGCTAAGCCCTCAGTGACCACCGGTGATTCGCGGCGCCGTCACAGTGTTGAAGTAAAATCAGAAGACTAAACTAAGCAAATGAGTTGATCAGTGATGTTCAGAGAGAACTGAAAAGAACGATCAAGTGGTCCGTTGTTGGTTGTCCCCAAGTCCCAAGTGGCCCGTTATAGGTTGTCCCCAAGTCCCAAGTGGCCCATTCTAGGTTGTCCCCAAGTCCCAAGTGGCCCATTTTAGGTTGTCCCCAAGTCCCAAGTTGCCCATTCTAGGTTGTCCACAAGTCCCAAGTTGCCCATTCTAGGTTGTCCCCAAGTCCCAAGTGGCCCATTTTAGGTTGTCCCCAAGTCCCAAGTGGCCCATTCTAGGTTGTCCCCAAGTCCCAAGTGGCCCATTCTAGGTTGTCCCCAAGTCCCAAGTGGCCCATTCTAGGTTGTCCCCAAGTCCCAAGTGGCCCATTCTAGGTTGTCCCCAAGTCCCAAGTGGCCCATTCTAGGTTGTCCCCAAGTCCCAAGTGGCCCATTCTAGGTTGTCCCCAAGTCCCAAGTGGCCCATTCTAGGTTGTCCCCAAGTCCCAAGTGGCCCATTCTAGGTTGTCCCCAAGTCCCAAGTGGCCCATTCTAGGTTGTCCCCAAGTCCCAAGTGGCCCATTCTAGGTTGTCCCCAAGTCCCAAGTGGCCCATTCTAGGTTGTCCCCAAGGCACCAAAAAGACACATTCACACACACTTGTGTAATTGTTATTCTAGACGTTTTATTTTAAACAGTTTTTTTGCCATTTTATTCAATTGCGCACGAGAAGTCGAAGTTTTTACAGGACGTTTTCTACAGAAGGTAAATTAAATCAGGATTCCGAATAATAACGCAATTATTATTCCCACATATTTAGAAATTACTTCCTTCATTTCAGTTCATGATATTAATGCCACATTTGTATAAAATAAATAAGACAGGTAGAGCATCACCAGTTCTAGCGCTAGGTTACCGGTAGCTAACCTGACTGCAACCTAGGCTTCCTGAATGTATCATCAACTTTACTTCGGGAGCTTGCCATTAGAGCTTGGGGCAGATCATTTTGACCCTTCTAACCAGCACAACGTAATAATTCGTTTGTACTCCTCTCAGCATGCACGATCACTTTCATTCATCCGGTGAAGCTATAACTCTCCAGATGGAGAGCTAAGCACTCCAGGTGCCTGTGTCGTCCAGTCCTCGTCCTTCCGTCCGCTACGTGACCCCTCACCCCTGCGAGGGATAACATCAAGCCTGCTTGATGGATGCTTATGAAGACCGTCACGTCTCACCGCGTCGGTCTTCGTCCACCTTTCGGCCTCTGAGTCGACGTTCTAGAGGTTGGTTACCAGTTAGCTTGGCGTGAGTTACTGGTGATGCTAGAATCGGCTTAACTTTAGAACTACTAACGTAACCCACAACTGCCTGGCATTACTATTACTATAACTTGTCCCTTGTGACATTACTATAACTTGTCCCTTGTGGCATTACTATAACTTGTCCCTTGTGGCATTACTATAACTTGTCCCTTGTGGCATTACTATAACTTGTCCCTTGTGGCATTACTATAACTTGTCCCTTGTGGCATTACTATAACTTGTCCCTTGTGGCATTACTATAACTTGTCCCTTGTGGCATTACTATAACTTGTCCCTTGTGGCATTACTATAACTTGTCCCTTGTGGCATTACTATAACTTGTCCCTTGTGGCATTACTATAACTTGTCCCTTGTGGCATTCCTATAACTTGTCCCTTGTGGCATTTCTATTACTAAAACTAATAACAGTGTATTATTACCTAATAAGAAAACTACATAATTCCATTTTTATCTCGCCAGGCAACGGGAGATGGTGGCAGGATTAGAGGTCCTACGCCCTAGCGGTCCTCAACTGCATCTACACCACCCTTCCGGGATTATTTGTGTTCATTGACTGGTGCAATTCTGTTACAAAAACAGGCAAATAAATTATTCCCGGCTGGATATAACTTTAATTAGTATCCTTCCCCAAAATCTTTCGTATGGTGGCCAGTATGGGGATTGAAATAATAACACAGGGTTGCTGACGCGGGCGGACGACGCTGGCTTGGACGATGGCTGGCACTATCTTTTCCCGATTAACTAATTACTATTTACTAATCACTTGCTTTTGTATAACTTCGTCTGATTTCCAAACATGACTTCTAAATCAACGTACCCGGCCGAGATCACTAATCTCCTGCGAAACAGAGGGTATGTGCGACAGCGTATCTCTAAAATCGTGTCAAAGGTTCAAACTGAACTATTATCCATTGACAGAGAGCAAAAGCAGATACTTTTACAGCGGTTGTGTTCTTTGCGAGAAGAAATTAAAGCACTCGATCAAAAAGTCCTGACTAATTTCATTGCGAAAAACGTTTCAGAGGACGAGGTGAGTAAAAACATCGAGGACGCAGAGTCCTACGAGGACTCCCTTGACCATTGTGTCCTGAAACTACAACAGAGCCTGGAACCTGCTCCAAGTGTGCCTGTCGGGGCTTCAGATGTGGCGGGCGCCTTCACGAGCCCTGGGGTGGCAGATCTGCCGACCTCTCTTCCTAAGCTGCGGCTTCCTGAGGTACCGTTACCTGTATTTTCTGACCCACAGGTAGATAGTCTAGAGAAATTTTTCTGTAACTTAGAGAGTGTATTAAATAAGTACTCGCTATCAACTTACGAGAAATTTTCTTACTTAAAAAGACAACTTTCAGGGTCTCCTAAAGTGTTAATTGAATCGCTCGATGTTACGGAACAATCTTACGAGTCGGCCAAGACTCTCCTTCAGAAAGCCTTCGGTTCGGTTTTAACCCAAAAGTACGATGTACTTAAAAGACTGTCGGAACTCAAGTTTCCTGTTGGAGCTGACCCTTACGTGTTCATTGGTGACATGAAATCTATTACTGCATCTTTTAAGAACTTAAAAATAGATTCTACCGATGTGCTACAATATTTCTTTTGGACAGCAATGAACGACACTTTCCAGAATCAATTGATTCAAACAACTAACGTAAACAAACCTACTCTAGAGCAAATTAATGAGCATCTCTTTGACGTTACTGAGCGTTACGCTAAAATTTGCCAAACTTCCAAAACACCTCCACTTCTCTCTGCTAAAAGCAAAGATTTCTCAAAGCCTAAGTTGCAGGCTACCAGTTTTGCCGTGAAGGTAAATGCCGATTCTGCACGCAGCATTCCTTGTATCTTATGTGAAACCGACCGCCAACCTTCTAACCATCTCCTTCGAATCTGTCCTGTGTACGATAATCCGAAGAAAAAATTTGAGAAGTTGAAGAAAATTGGAGCTTGTGTAAAATGCTCATTCAAAAATCACAATTCGTCTCGATGTCGGTTCGATTTTTCGTCAAAATGCCGCAAGTGCAACGGAAGTCACATGACTTATTTGTGTGTGAAAGACCTTAAGCTTTCTCTCCCTAGAAAGGCCGCGAGCGACACAGAGGCTTCCAGTACTGTCGCCTCTTTCCAGACAGTTTTCGCGAATGCTGTCGAGGAACAGGTAATACTGCCAACTTTCACGTGTCCGCTTGATTTAAACCATAATGCCAAAGTAAGGGGATTGAAAGACGGGGGTTGCCAGAAAAATTTTATTACTCAAAAATTTGCATTTAAACATAAATTACCTGTGGTTAAGAGGAAAGTCTCCCTGACCATCCATGGCTTTAATGAGAGTCGTGATATCCAAACTTCCCTTGTTGAAGTGCCCTTGATTGTAAAAAACAAAACTTGTAAAATACAAGCAATTTGTGTCCCTGAAATAAGAATAAAAATTAAACTGGAAAACCTGAAAACGATTGCAAACATTTTTGTTGATAAGGGGTACCAATTGGCTGATGAAAACCTATTAAATGGAGATGCAGTTCAAGACTTGGACCTTGTGTTGGGTCCTGACTTAGATCCTGAACTTGACATTGTCTACCATAACTTCGGAACTAAAAATTTTTCCTCCTACATAGACACAAAACTGGGAGTGATGCTGTCCGGCGATGCGAAACGCATTCTTGAGAACGCCGTCGACCTTCCTTCTGTCCAGATCGGAGCCCAGACTCGTGAAGCTGCGCGCGCCGTTGAGACTCCTGGCGGCCGCCCGCACGCTCTCCTTGAGGGGGCAAGTTCAGAACCTTGTGTCTCTCCTAGAGTAGAAAGTGCTGTGCAGGGCGACGTTCGTAAAGCGGGTGGTGATATTACGCTATCAGGTATTGCCGAGACTAGTGGAGTAGCTCCCGGTCATAGTCT
Organism: Morinoia aosen; assembly: GCA_030386875.1. Classification (NCBI taxonomy): domain Eukaryota; kingdom Metazoa; phylum Arthropoda; class Malacostraca; order Amphipoda; family Talitridae; genus Morinoia; species Morinoia aosen. The sequence goes on from CM059563.1 coordinate 18,499,680, forward strand.
GCTGGCATCTATCGTACAGGACGACCAAGGCAATGTAGTTAGGTCAGCTCTCGATGCTGCTAGTGACGAGCTTTTGCAGGAATCGTGCGCGCAGACCTTGGGTTGGCATGATCCTGGAAATGAGAACCACAGTGAAACTAATCTTAAAATCATTGATTACGTTTTAAACAATTCAGAACGATTAAACGATGGCCGTCTTGTTCTACCTTTGATTTGGAATAATAAAACTGCCCATTTGTTAACAAAAAATCATAAACTTTCTGAATTGATCTTGAAATCTAATCTCAAAAAACTTGAGAAATCTCCTGTTAAACTAAAAATGTACGATGACTCTTTCAAAGAACTTCTCTCAATGGGAGTACTGGAGAAAATAGAAAACCTGCCTTCCTTTCTGGAGCTGCATCCCGATTACAGCTTTTTAGCCCACATGGGAGTGTTTAGGATGCATCATGCTTCTACTAAGTGTAGAGTTGTCTTCCTATCGAACTTGAAGGAAGTAGGACCTTCTTTCACAGTCTCCCATAATCAAGCAACTCTACCTGGTCCTGTACTTAACCGGAAGATTGTTACGGCAGTAATTCTAATGAGATTCGACAAGTACTTGGTAACATTTGATCTAGAGAAAGCTTTCTTAAACATCGCCTTACGCGAAGTTGATCAAAATAGGTTGCTCTGTTTGTGGTTCAAAAATGTCAGCTCCGGTGATTATTCGATCGTAGCGTATCGTAACAAACGACTGTGTTTTGGTCTGAGGTGCTCACCTTTTTTGTTGATGATGGCGTTGTACATTATTCTGGTTCGGGATGCTGCTGATCCCGAGCTTGACGATCTGAAAAAGATGGTATACGAATTAATGTACATGGATAACGGAGCATTCTCTTGTAACAACGAGACCGAACTTGTGGCACAGTTCGAGAACCTACAACATGTGTTCTCAGGCTACAAATTCAACCTACAACAAGTGTGTAGTAACTCGCAGTCTTTTCAAAAACATGTAGACCAGGAAACTGCAAATTGCACGCCTCAAAATGTAAAACTCCTCGGAACTATGTGGAACCGTCAAAACGACGAGATTTCACCTACAGCAGTCGAGCTCGATTCTAGCTGTAATACTAAGCGAAAAATATTAGCTTCCTTGAATGCCGTATATGACATTTTCGGTATTTACTTGCCTATTTTGAACAGAGCGAAGCTTTTCGTGCACTTGCTGCAGACGAAGCAGAACTTCAGCTGGGACGAGCCGCTTCCTCCTTCCCTGCAGAGAGAATGGAGTAAGATCTGCAAACAGGTGAACCAGTGCTTCCACTTTAGGGTAAAATACCCTATTTTAGGGTAATCAGGGGTTGTCTAGGGTAGAGTTTAGGGTAAAGCAAAATTCTATGGTTTTTAGGGTAATTCGACGTCTGTCGGGGTAGCGCAGCAAAATTGTTTAGGTAATTGCCTGTTTTATTACCAATATAATGTTTAATCTCAAGTACCATAATATACTTTGTGTAAGGTACTTTGTGGAAGTATTCTACCGGAGCATTTATCGAAATGTTCAATAAAAGTCATACCTGGAGCAAATGCAAAACTTACCCGAACTAGGTATCAATTTATTCTTTATTGTACACAACGAGGACACGTTAATTCTCCCCGTTGAACATATTCACGAGTATTTTGTGCTCGTAACCTTCTTCAAGTACTACAGGGATGATAGAGCGAGCTACCTCGCGGGAAGGCTCTCTAAGCTGGAAGTGCGTCACTGTCATTACACGCGATTTAAAGATGACCATAACTTGAATATTCCCAAATTTTCTCTCAATGTATGCTTTTTTATGTCAGTCGGTTAAATATTGGAATAGCCTGCCTTTCTGTCTCAAATCTTTAAATAGTTTGTACGAGTTCAACCGTGGTCTGAAGTCGATATTGTTTGGTGGCTAGAGATTAAAATTTCATTACTTGCATAGCTCGCATTACCACTTCCCCAGCGTTTGTCTCTGCGGCTTTCTGGGACGTTTCAGTTTGGTTTCGAAAAGTTCGGCCCGTATCGCGTGTGTTCATGGTTCACTTTGTTTATTTGTCACGGTAGTGTAATCGCGCCCGTTTGTCTTATTCACTGAAGCCAATTGGCCTGTTTCGGCGTGATCTATTGCTAAATTTGAACAATATAAAAGTTTTCACGTTAGTGGTTTACTATGTGGTTCTATTTGTACCAACTTATTAATTTCTAGGAAACTTAGCAGATAAGTCCTAAATGGTGTTTTCTCCTTTTGCTATCAGTGTCCAAATAGTCTCCTAGACTAACAACGGACTTGAAATCTTATTGTTTATTTATAACTGTTCCTGTATTTAAATGTCCTAATACTGTATAGCACCGTTGTGTTAGGTTGATTCCAACAAAAATATTATTATATTATTATTAAATTACTGTGCACATCGCTGCATATCTCTCAGATCTCTCTTCAGCATAGTGTTGCCATATTTTCTGCATAAATAATACCTTGGGTAATTAAAAAGTATTACAATAATTAGAGTGATAGGCAACTTGATATAAAGTTCGGAATTTTATATTTTCTAGCCTTACATAACTAACTCGTAAATGTATCAAGATTCACACCAATAGATCGGTTTTCGTTGTTCACTGGAATTGAAGAGCTATATAACGTGAACAGAACGGCACTGCCCGAGCCTAGATCAGGTAGTTTTGTTTCAGTCGAGGGTTATTAACTGTGCCAGATGCTATCACGTCCAGTTTTGCATTGTGACAAAGTATTTGGTTATCTGCGTCTCAGTAAAATTGCTACTATCAAATAGATTATGTGTTCGATGAAGCTGCTACACCACCTACGGAGAAAAGCAAAATTTTATCGTCTTTAAAGCCTTACATACAAAACTGGACGGAAGGATGAAGAAGCGAACAACTGCTTCGAGGCTGGTTAGAAAAGTCTCAGTCTTCTACCTCAATTATAAAGATATGGCATACTGTACTAAATGTTCAACTGCCATTACCTATCGTAAATCTGAGTTTATTCATCTTGCTAACATTCAACGCCACAAATATTTCTCAATGCAGAGAAGGAAAACACAAACTCTAACTTTGTCCATCTTATCAAGCGATCCAATGGGTAAATTAACTAAAAATATTGAATTGCGGACTTTCACATCTGCACATCTTTCTGAGTATAATTTGCCTATTTCGTAAAGTGACTCACTGTTAAAACTACTGAAACTAATGTTTCTTATTAAAGAAAGAAAGCTTAGGGAAACAAACAGTCAAACATTATTAGACAATGTTTTGGTAAAGATTTGCTTAGTGATCTTGTCGTTGTCATCAATGAACGTTTATTTTCTGTAATAATTGATGAAGCAACTGACCGCTGTACAGCTTAACAGGTCGGAGTCATCGCCTGAAACTAGAGTGAGAGTGCAATTAGGGACTCCTCTGTTCTTGTTGAAATACATGATAGCACAGCCGATGGATTGTTTACGGCACTCAAAAAATGTTTCATCAATAAAAATGCTATATTGTGCGACATAGTAAGGTTTTTTCTTGATACGACTAACGTTATGATGGGATCCAAACATTCTGCGGATTCTTTATTAAAAGAAGAATTCACGATTTCCTAGAAGAAATGTTGGTTTGGTGGAAATACAGTTTGACATGTAGGCTTCTGTCGAAAATTAATCTGGCCATGGCCGAGATTCCTAACTGGAACGAGGCTATTATTTTTACTTCAATTGGGCTAACTTTGAGCCTTGAGGAACATCTTTTTCGCCTTATTGAACGTAAATTCTCTCTACACTCAGTTAAATTCGCTCCAATTTAGTCCATATATTCGATTGCGAAAATTTTGGGAGAGTCAAAATTCTTCATTTAGAGCGTGAGATTCTTTGCTGTGTTCTTCGAAATTACACCGAGGATTAGCGTGTATATAAATTTATTTAATATCTAAATTCCTCTGATTTTTTGCGCAAAAATTGTGAACCTATGTTCGAGTTATTCCATAATTAAATGTTTCGAGTATTAATTTGTCGTTCCTTTCCTCTTACTATGTCTTTTTTTCTCTCTGTTATATTCAGGAGTAGATCGCATGCCCTCTACTTTACGCTCATTGAACAGAGTTTGTAACAAAACAAAAAACATTGGCATCTATGGATGCTTTATTTCCAATCAAGCCTGATACATATCACCTCGTACATTGGTTTTTCAAATGCCTTATAACTAACGCCAGGGCACCATGACGCTGTGCCCCGGTCAAGACCGGTACCCATTTCAGACACCTGGGTAGAATGGGGTATTGTGCTTAGAATTGTTCCCATATACCCAGCGAAGAAAATACCCACCCAGCGCCGGGATTCGAACCCTCGATGCCCGCACGGAGGCAGGTCCTTAAACCAAACGGCTATGACGAGCACATGGTAATCAAACAAAATTTAATTTTCAAATATCTGCCTGAACCCATATTTTGTCATTTTTTAGCGAATAAACACGGAAACATTGAATATTTTAATGTAATACCCGCAATGGGCTTATTTAACATATTAGGGTAATTTATGCTTTTTTAGGGTAATCTTGAACGAAGTTATAGGGTAGGAACTTTCACACTCGTGGAAGCCCTGAGGTGAACCATTCAAAAAACTTTTCAGTGCCGCGCTTTGTTGGTGAAAGATCGCACGAATTCGCTTTAGTTGCGTACGTCGACTCGTCAAAATCCATTTACGGCGCAGTCATCTACATTCAAAACCGTACGACCAACAAAGTAGAGTTCCTGACGGCGACGAATCGCGTTGTTAGCACCAAGTTAGCAACAAAAACCATTCCCATGCTGGAGATGCAGGCTATAGAGCTGGGAGTCGAAAATTTGATCGAACTAGTCAAAGACTTGACGGGCTCAGCAATGATGAACCCATTAAAAATCTGTTCGCTGACTCTGTATACTGACAGCTTAGTTTGCCTCCATTGGCTCAACTCCTTTGCCGTAAAATATGATAAAATTGAGAAAAAATCAATCTTCGTTCAAAATCGGCTTAGTGCGATTGACGAACTATGCAAGAATTTCCCAGTGACTTTCAGACATACTGTTGGTAATGTAAATCCTGCAGACCTTTTGACAAGGCAAATTAGCCCTAAACAACTGCAAAGCAGCAACTATCATTCAGGCCCCAGCTCAATTTCTCACCCTCCTAGCGCAGATGAGTTACTCGTGACGGTGCCTAACCCTCTTGTGCAGAACGTGGCTTTTGCAGCTACTTTGCAGTCTACCGAGCCCTGCGATCAATCTTCACTCGTTCCCGAAGAACATGTAGTACCTATTGATAGATTTTCCAGTTGGCGCAAGCTAGTAATGGTGGTGTCGTACGTGCTATTTTTTGTTTCTCTGCTGAAAACTTCAGTTTCGAAGGTTCGGCACTCTGTTTCTGAGACGCCATCGGTACTCAACTTCTACAAAGAAGCCATTACTAGAATTATTCGAGTAGAACAAAGAAAACATTTTCCTGACGTGTTTTCTTACTTAACCAGCAAATGTAATTCGGTCAGAGCTCCTAATTTAATAAATAAGCTAAACATTGTTGTCAACGACGCTGGATTGTTATGTGTGAAAAGTAAACTGAACGAAACTTACGATTTTCCTGTTTTGCTTCCAAAGTCAAGCAAACTTACTAACTTGATCATTCTTGATCTACATGCAAAGCTCTCTCATTCAGGTCTCTACGTAATTTTGAAAGAGCTACGAACTAAATTTTGGATCCCTTGTCTCTTTTCGACCGTTCGGAAAGTTCTTAAAGGATGTGTCTGCTGCAGAAAGCTAAATGCTAGGCCTATTCGTCTTAACCAAAATTCTTACCGTGATTTTCGGATTAACCCTCCGAAAGCTGTATTCTCTTCCGTGTTCGCAGATTACATGGGACCATGGACTGTGACACTTAGAGGAGAAGCAACGAAAGTATGGGTTCTAATTATAACCTGTCTCTGGAGTAGAGCGGTAAATTTGAAGGTTTGTATAAAGGCCGACGTTTCTGAATTTCTGCGAGCCTTGCAGCTACACATTTACGAATTCGGAATGTTCACTAATTTTGCCTCAGATTTAGGCAGTCAAATGGTTGCAGGCACAAACCTAATCAAATCGTTTCTTGACGATTTTGAAACCAAGAGCTTCCTAGAGAGCTACGGAATTAAAGCCGTCAACTTTCACGCCTATCCAAAGGGCAATAGCGCTCTGGGTTCGCTAGTGGAAACCTTGGTAAAACAAACTAAAAAACTTGTGTATGGTGCTGTTAAAAACTCAAAACTAGACTATTTTGAATTTCAGTTCATAATTTCTAAAACCACTCACCTTATCAATCGACGTCCTGTGGCCAACTTGGAGTCACTGAGAGATGATCCTTCCGCTCCGTCGCCTATAACGCCCGAAATGTTGACACGAGGCAGAGACCTAATCTCTTTGAATGTTGTTCCTCATTTGCAGGTCGACGACTGGGATTCACCAGAGTACGGCACAAACGCGTTCCTAAGCGACAAGTATAGACTACTGAGAAACTCCTTGAAGAGACTAAATGATTACTATTATGATCACTTTATTTCAACTTTGATTACCCAGGGAACTAATGACCCTTGCAGGTATAAAAAAGTGATGCATAAGCCACTTGAAGTTGGCGACATAGTTCTTTTGAAAGAATTAAACTGTAAACAGACTAATTACCCTTTAGCCGTAGTCAGATCGGTGGAACAAAATTCCTTGGGCGAGGTAACGGCTGCTCGAGTATTCAAAGGACGCACACGCGAACTAGTGTACCGCCATGTTCAGTCGCTCATCTTGCTCCTTCCTCGCGATGTACCTTCCTCTAATGTTTCAGACACAGAGCCTGCAAATTCCAGCTCTGCGCAGCCTCCTGCAGGTGCTGCAGTTTCGCTCGACAACGCCCCGAGCACCGGTCGCGTTCCTCGAGTGGCGGGTGCGCGTTGTGCTCAATTGAATCGCCGCCTCATGAGGGATGGTGAACTTTATGTTAAGTTAGCTTAAGAATTTATTCCAAACGTTCCTACGGAGCCCTATATCATAGTATAATGTACTATAAACTAGGTTTCCGTGTTCCTAATTTTAAGTTTGAATTAGCTAATAAGAACCAATTCTTGTTCCACGTTCTAAATTAATTTTAAAATTAGCTAATTAAAATCAATAGTTGGTTTTCATATAACTCAACAATAAAAACCAACCCTTGGCCGGGAGTGTATAAAATAAATAAGACAGGTAGAGCATCACCAGTTCTAGCGCTAGGTTACCGGTAGCTAACCTGACTGCAACCTAGGCTTCCTGAATGTATCATCAACTTTACTTCGGGAGCTTGCCATTAGAGCTTGGGGCAGATCATTTTGACCCTTCTAACCAGCACAACGTAATAATTCGTTTGTACTCCTCTCAGCATGCACGATCACTTTCATTCATCCGGTGAAGCTATAACTCTCCAGATGGAGAGCTAAGCACTCCAGGTGCCTGTGTCGTCCAGTCCTCGTCCTTCCGTCCGCTACGTGACCCCTCACCCCTGCGAGGGATAACATCAAGCCTGCTTGATGGATGCTTATGAAGACCGTCACGTCTCACCGCGTCGGTCTTCGTCCACCTTTCGGCCTCTGAGTCGACGTTCTAGAGGTTGGTTACCAGTTAGCTTGGCGTGAGTTACTGGTGATGCTAGAATCGGCTTAACTTTAGAACTACTAACGTAACCCACAACTGCCTGGCATTACTATTACTATAACTTGTCCCTTGTGACATTACTATAACTTGTCCCTTGTGACATTACTATAACTTGTCCCTTGTGGCATTACTATAACTTGTCCCTTGTGGCATTACTATAACTTGTCCCTTGTGGCATTACTATAACTTGTCCCTTGTGGCATTACTATAACTTGTCCCTTGTGGCATTACTATAACTTGTCCCTTGTGGCATTCCTATAACTTGTCCCTTGTGGCATTCCTATAACTTGTCCCTTGTGGCATTCATATAACTTGTCCCTTGTGGCATTCCTATAACTTGTCCCTTGTGGCATTTCTATTACTAAAACTAATAACAGTGTATTATTACCTAATAAGAAAACTACATAATTCCATTTTTATCTCGCCAGGCAACGGGAGATGGTGGCAGGATTAGAGGTCCTACGCCCTAGCGGTCCTCAACTGCATCTACACCACCCTTCCGGGATTATTTGTGTTCATTGACTGGTGCAATTCTGTTACAAAAACAGGCAAATAAATTATTCCCGGCTGGATATAACTTTAATTAGTATCCTTCCCCAAAATCTTTCGTACATTTGCACAATAAATATTAACAATATCGTTAAGATTTATATTAGTTTGAGTGATGTTCATGAATAAATTAGGGCTATTATCTCTTTCAATTTTATGGGTGGACCGTTAACAGAGCACTAAATTTTAAACTGTTATCTCACTTGAGCGCAACAATGTCAAGCAAAGGTATGGCCGAACTGCCTCAATGCTTCATCATTGCCTGCATTTCTTAATGATAGTAGCATTAGCAAGTATTGCCTGGCTACATTGACTACATGGCCCGCAATACTACACTCCTTACACGTATAAATCTCCGCAACATTCCCATGCTACATGTATTCCCCTTTCAATCCCCCCTCTTCCCCCTTCTTATTCCCCCTCTTCCCCCTTCTTATTCCCCCTCTTCCCCCTTCTTATTCCCCCTCTTCCCCTTCCTATTCTCCTCTCTTCCCCCATCCTATCCCCCTCTTCCCCCTTCCTTTCCCCCCACTTCCTTTAACCCTCCCCTTTCCCATCCCCCTCCTCCCCATAGCTCCCAATATAGCCAATCCCCCCACGCGCCCCCCATACCCCCTACCCCTCAACCCCCTCTCCTCCTCTCTGACGTCAGCAGCGTGAGGGGAGCAGCAATGCAGGACCATGAGGTTGCGTGGTGAGGTTATGTGGTGAGATTGTGTGGTGAGGTGGTGTGGTGAGGTTGCGTGGTGAGGTTGCGTGGTGAGGTTGTGTGGCGAGGTTGTGTGGTGAGGTTGTGTGGCGAGGTTGTGTGGCGAGGTTGTGTGGTGAGGTTGTGTGGTGAGGTTGTGTGGTGAGGGTGTGTGGTGAGGTTCTGTTACACCGATGTGCCACACTGAAATTGTGCCACGCTTATGTTGTGTCACGTCAGGGCTATCACGCTGCCCACGCAACACAACACTAACACAACACTAACACAACACAACACTACCACAACACTAACACAACACAACACTAACACAACACTAACACAACACTAACACAACACTAACACAACACTAACACAACACTAACAAAACACTAACACAACACTAACACAACACTAACACAACACAACACTAACACAACACTAACACAACACAACACTCACACAACACTAACACAACACAACACTCACACAACACTAACACAACACAACACTCACACAACACTAACACAAAACTAACACAAAACTAACACAACACAAAACTAACACAACACAAAACTAACACAACACAACACTAACACAACACTAACACAACACAACACTAACACAACACAACACTAACACAACACCAACACCAACACAACACTAACAAAATACAACGAAACCGAACACCAACACAACACAACACTAACACAACACAAAAGCTAGCACAACACTAACACAACACAACACCAAAACAACACTAACACAACACTAACACAACACTAACACAACACTAACACAACACTAACACAACACAAAGCAACACAACACTAACACAACACTAAAACAACACTAACACAACACAAAGCAACACAACACTAACACAACACTAAAACAACACTAACACAACACTAACACACACTAACACAACACAACACTAACACAACACTAACACAACACTAACACACACTAACACAACACAACACTAACACAACACTAACACAACACTAATACAACACAACCCTAACACAACACAACCCTAACACAGCACCAACACAACACAACAACATAGCACTAACAACATAGCACAACAGGATTGTTCACAACATAGCACTAACACAACACAATCCTAACACAACACAAAACAACCCTAACACAACACAACCCTAACACAACACAACCCTAACACAGCACAACACAACAGCCCTCATCAATCCTTGAGGGTAGCCTTCGTCCATCCTTGAAGGTAGACTTCGCCAAAATATCCCGAAATGGCCATTTTATTCGTTTTCAATTTTTTTATAATGCATTTTCTTTTGTATGCCTAGTACCTGACGCAATAACTGTTACCTCAAGTCGTGCCACTTCCTGTTCCATACTCCTATGTTAAGTGGAGAATTGTGGCCAACTTCTTATTTTTCCACGAGAAAAGAAACACCGGGTGCGAAATTCTATGGCTTCTTAGACGCAGCTCTCAACTGCCACCGAACGTATGAGCTCAAACCAGACAAAGAATTTTATGACGATGAAAATAAACAACGCAAAACTGTTGCTAACAACACGATTGGATGAGCGTATCATAAATACTGGCTCGTGCTCCAGCATTCATGCTAGATAGACGAGCGGTAGTTCTTTTGTTTTCCGGGATGAAACATGTAGTTTGGAATTGAAGAATGGTTGTACAAAAAATCAAATTTTATCTTACCATATTGATATTACTATCAATTGCAGAGTATGTTTAGGTATTTGAAGCCTTAGAACTTAATTGAGTGGGAAATTAATCTCTTTCTCCAAACGGTTTTTTATTCTCATTTTACAAGATTATCACAAAGTAAATGCATTCTCTGTGGTAATGTTTGCATTAGCCCAAATTTATAGACAATTGAAGAAAAATTGTTTGTATTAATGAATAATTTATAACTAGTTGAATAAAAATTGTGGAAATTGCTGAATGAAATTGTGGAAGAAACGCGTGGTGATTAAAAACTGATAGATCTGCAGGAAACAGATGCAGAGTGGGCCCAAATATTCCAACTCTGACTCAGTAACTGATTGTGTAGTTTTGCTGTGGTTTGTAATTTTACACAGAGTAGTTCATCAGAGACACAACGATTTTATTTTCATACTACCAGGCTTAAGATTTTTTGCGACCCACTCTGTATGCTTAAAAACCAATAGATCCCATTAACTTCGTGACACCCACACGGAACGTACAGATCTATTTTGTGTGTCCGCAAGACTATACCGAATATTTTATGACGATGAAAATATAAACAACACAAAACTGCTGCTAAATTACCACCCATTGGACGAGCGTATCAGAGATACAAGCTCGAGCTCCATCATTGCTAAGCTCTCAATGGCCACAAAGTCGCGGGTGCCTTCATGTTTCTGACGGTGCTCGGTGTTTCCGGGTTAATTGGTAACAGTATTTGTTGCTAGCATGGCAAGGACAGCTAGCGATGTTTGTGTGACTTATTTCTCTTGCTTATTTTTAGGCCTGAAAGCAAACTGTAGCTAGGGACCAACGACCGCTGCCAGCTCTTCCCTTTGTTCTGCCAAAAAAAAGCGCTGGCAAGCTTGCATCAAACGAGATGCTTCTTCTCTGGTGTCTTGTGTCATCTGTTTCAAGGGAATGTTTTTACGAGGATTTGTTGCGTTGAGAGAGATATGACCACTGGCACCATACCGTGTGTGAATTTGAACTGTTAATCCCGTGTACTGCAACTGAAAAATATAGTAATTGCATGTATAGTTTTATAATTTCGTAAAAGAAACAGCCGAAAATGGCAATATTTTAATGAAAATACGATGTACAGAATCAAAAAGACAATAATGCAAGAGATTCAGAGTTAGATTCACATCATTTTTAAAGTTCCATGAAGGGTACGAAGAGAGAGCTAAAGAAAGCTAATTTAACGCAGGATAAAAATGATAGTGAAAAACGCAGGTGTTAAAATCATTATTCAATAAATCTAAATATTTCAGTTTAAGCAGAGCCATTACCAACAGCTGTGAAATGGAATGAAGCGCAATGTAAATTACCTCCTGAACAGGGCTAGTTGCGTTGAAAGTTCATTTTCTATTCAGTTTCATACAAAGAAGATGTGTGCGATGAAACTTTATTTTCTACACAGTTGTTTTACAAAGAGATGATAGATGTATTGAAAGTTTATTTTCACTCAGTTGTTTCACCCAGAGAAAATGTTTGCATTGAAACTTCTTTTTGCATACAGTTTTTTCACACGAAGATGTATATATATATAAACTTCCCTTTCTACACAGCTATTTCACAAGCCAAAGGTAAAAAAAATTGTCTAAAAATATCCATATCATTTTAAAAAGTTATTTAGAAAATAATTTTTAGTGGTGAAATTTATTGAGAAATCAAACCGCAAGCGCACACAAACGTATGCTGAATGCTAGCTGCCGTAAAGAATTGTTTCGCATTATTCTGTATCAGATTGAATGTTCCGCGTTGTTCTTCGTTCTCTTTCACAACACTTGATAGAAACCTAAACCTGAACCTTAACGGCTTCTGCTTGAGCAGGATTGTTCAGGTTTACTAGCAATATTTTATACAGTGCTGTCTTCACTATCATTTTTATTTTGAAGCAGAATAAAATGTATAATTAGACTTAGAGTATTAGATGTAAGCGTAAGCTTGCTCATGCGTCAGCTGCACTATATATGCGTCAGTTACTCCACAAATCAGCTTCGCCGCACGTCAGCTGTGCCACACGTCAGCTGTGCCACACGTCAGCTCCGTCACACGTCAGCTGCGCCACACGTCAGCTGCGCCACACGTCAGCTCCGCCACACGTCAGCTGCGCCACACGTCAGCTGCGCCTCACGTCAGCTGCGCCACACGTCAGCTGCGCCGCACGTCAGCTGCGCCACACGTCAGCTCCGCCACACGTCAGCTGCGCCACACGTTAGCTGCGCCACACGTCAGCTCCGCCACACGTCAGCTGCGCCACACGTCAGCTCCGCCGCACGTCAGCTGCGCCACACGCCAGCTGCGCCACACGTCAGCTCCGCCACACCTCAGCTCCGCCGCACGTCAGCTGCGCCACACGTCAGCTGCGCCACACGTCAGCTGCGCCACACGTCAGCTCCGCCACACGTCAGCTGCGCCACACGTCAGCACAACACACGACAGAGCACCACTCAGCAGCAGCAACACAACCTGCCCCCCCAATGGGGGATGCGGGCCCAGGGGGGGGGGGCGCTCGTAAATCCGCAGCCCTCCCCCGCCTGGTGCTGGGGAGGTGACGGGGACAGGTGAGGCTGGGGGACAGGTGGCCATTTTAAAATAACGTTTAGCTTCAATGTTACCGTCGACAGTTGCAAATCGCCAACGACGAGGTTGGTGGGAGATGCAGATGATGTAGTTGATGAGGTTGACACCCCTCAGGGGGGACACAACTATTGTACCTATGGGAATTAGCACTCCCGGTTGGAAAATGTGTGAGGGCCCGAGCTGAGAGTTAGGTAGGCCTTCTTTTTGTTTAAATAAATTGCTATTTTCGTATGTTATGAACCATTTTTTGCCGGTTCACTACTGTCCTGTTTTTCAGCACCTACTAGTACTTCCTTTCTCAAATTTATCTTGTTTCATGAACTTCTTTCATAACTTACTGTTTCTATGCCTTTTCTGCATAGATCCCGCGTTCCCTTAACTCCATACTAAATGGTGTCTTCTTCCTTCCTCTCTCCGAAACGTTGTTTTAGCGGTTAGGGAGGCTTAAACTAACATATAGTCTAACGTGATGAAGTTGACACAGTTGTTGCAGTTGACACAATAGACACAATTGATGCGCTTGGCACAGTAGACCCAACGGGCAAAGTGACAGTTGAAGCTGAAAACACATACGCAGTTGACACAGTTGACATACACAGCTTGTTGGTTACCGTCAACGTTGCCACACAGTGCCAGAGCCCCCATGCCGATCCTGCGTGGCTGCAGCTAGCTGCTATGTTTGTCATGTGTAAGCTTCGTGTTGTGTGTGTGTGAGTTGGGAGTGTTGTGCGTGTGAGTTGTGTTTGGGTCGTATGTTTGTGTGAATGTGTTGTTTGTTTTTATGGGAGTTTGGTGTGTTGTGTGTGTTGTGTTTGCATGTGTAGTGTGTGATTGTATGTATTGTGTGTTAGTTTGTGTTGTATTTTTTTATGTGTGAGGGTGTGTTATGAATGAGTATGTTGTGCTTGTGAGTGTACTGTGTTGTGTGTTTGTATGTTGTATGTGTTATGCATTTGTGTGTTGATGTTTGTGTGAGGGAGTGTGTGTTGAGGGAGTGATGCATGTGTTGCGCTTGTATGCAAGTGAGTGTGTAGATATGTTTTGTGTAAGTATGAGTTGTGTGTAAGTACGCGAATGTATGAGTATGTACTTTTTTTCAGTGTACGCGGGACATATGTTCCATTAAATGAAATAGAAGGTGATATGATACTCCCTCAGTTTACTCCTCAAGGAAACGTATCTCCCATTTAAGTTTTTCCTGCAAGAATTACATCAGACATTTCGTTTACTCGGACCTGAGGAGCTTGTGTTCAGGTCTATGCGTGTAGGACAAAGGTGTGATGCATCAGACATGTTGCCCACGTCTTATGCGTAAGATTTGTTCCCGCGTCTAAGCTTCGGACATGTGCCCATGCTTGGTACTTCAGACATGCTCTCAGTTTTGATGCTTCAGAGAACCTTACGTACCAAAAAACACGACTTGGTGCGACGTCTGAAATCAGATTTAAAACTTGCTCCACTGTCTGAAGCTGCAGACATGCGCCCACGTCTGATACTTCAGATAGATGTGGCCCCATGTCTGGCTCTTCAAACTGGTTCTCATGTCTAATACTTCAGACAAATTCCCAGGTTGGATACTTTAGGCTTATTCACATGCCAAACAACACGACCAGAAGCGACACCTAAAATCAAAAATTAAATGTGCCGCACTTCGAAGATTTCGTCATTGTAACAAAGAGTGTGGATATGAGGGCCGAGTTCTGCGAACTGATTTATCTCAGTCAGCCTCCGTAGCAGCTGGAGAGAAGGAACGGGCAAGCAGCTGCTGCACATAAACTGAATCTATTTATAATGTGCACAGTTTGTTCTTTCTCAGCGAACCATGTAGATTGGAATGAGAGTTTTCTTGTTGAGACATGAACTGAAAGCTTTATTTTTTCCGGTTTAAAACGTTCTCACTGAAACGAGGCACTTTATCATCGATATACGTTGGTTTAAATTGAGTTATTTCTCAGCAAAAGATATAGAATAAAATAATTTTTCTCATTGAAACATTAAAACTTAAATCAGTTTTTCTCTAAGAAACATACAGGCTGAAATGAGTTTTTCTCCAAGAAATACTCAGACAGAAATTGCTTTCTATCTTTATACAACATAGACACTGAAATTGGGTTCTTTCACAACGAAACATGCAGGCTGAAATTGCTTTCTATCTTTATACAACATAGACACTGAAATTGGGTTCTTTCACAACGAAACATGCAGGCTGAAATTGCTTTCTAACTTTATACAACATAGACACTGAAATTGGGTTCTTTCACAACGAAACTAGCAGGCTGAAATAGGGTTCTTTCTCAACGAGAAATGAAGACTGAAATAAGATTCAGTAAAATCAGGACAGTCTAGCTTCAGTGAAGTCACAGTAAACAAGTGATGAGTGAACCCTTTAAGCATGAAAACTTTCGAAGCAATTACAACATTTTTCAACTTACAACATTTCGTGTTGAAATGTTGTGCCCGTCAGATGTTCTCATTATTACCCGAATGTTATTTTATGGTATTAATATTCTTACAATAATCTCATAACATTGTTTTTCTTATTTTAATAACTAACGGAGCCGATATTCTCTACTGTGCATTCAGTATTGCGTAATATAAATATGGTTTGGAGCATTGCGATAAAAATTTTCTCTAGTAAGAAGACAGACTATCCCAACCAAACTTGCTCGCTGGAGCAACGTTAACATGTTGCTATATTGTACTGGTTCGGTCTCAGGTTTATTAAATAAATCCTTAAGTTTGACGCAAGCGGTAAAATAGTTCTTAAGCTTTCGTTATGCACCATAGTACTAGTGATTTTCTTTATATATAATTTTTTATTTAGATGCATTTTTTATAGATACAGTCTTATAATGCTACTTATTTTGTACGTTATAATTTACTAAATCAAACCTTCAATTGCCAGGTTAACTAGAGCATATTTGTTTCTCATTAAAAATATTTTCCTTTTAACAACACTTACTCACTTGGTTACTAGCTCAATTGCATGTTTGCATGCATGCTTGTTTGCTTGCATGCTTGCTTGGTCTGTCTGCCTCTACTCCCACTTTGTTAACTGGACAGCCCAAAGCTACAAAGGCTGCACATTTCTGCTTTTCGTCTTCAAGGAAACACCTTCACTAAATTTGTTTTACGATTTTACCATAACCCATAAATTTTATTCCAATATTATCACAACCCAGAAATATCGGAATCGAATGAAGAAAGAACTCACCCTTAGGTTACCCCTAAAGAAAACAGCGTTCCCGAATAAACAGAAGTCCTAATTTAGAAGACGCAGTCAGTTTTTGCCAGTTCTAAATAAAAGCAGCAGGGACAAAAATATCCCGTCAGCTTCCTACGCTCTGCTGTCACCATGACAACCGCATCCCAGAATTTACAAGGGAAACCCAAGCATTCTTAAGATAAGCTTTCTGAGCGCAGCTAATAAACAGGCCGCGCCAGATGGAGTAGCTTACAATGCGTGATTACGTCTGCTCAAGTCAAGGTCTGTCAAGTTGCTTGATTACGTCTGCTCAGGTCAAGGCCTGCCAAGTTGCCTGATTACGTCTGCTCAAGCCAAGGCCTTCCAAGTCAAGGATGTTTGCTTGACTTGTCCTCCGACGCTTGAGGAGACCAGTGTTTGACACGGACTATAAGCCTAGATGTTCGATTGCACGAGAACACTTGTTTGTATACCTTGAATTGTTCCTCATCTTGTCGTTATTAAGCCAGCGATTTAGGGATAACAATACAACAACGAGCAAGGAACTGCCACTCTACAGTGAACTCAATAAACAAACACACGTAGCAACGCAACAATGAGGAAGGAACACAACAATGTTCAGTACATTGTTCGACAACTCAACAAGCCCCTTGATAGGGAAAGCAAAAACAAACACACTAGGGTGCAAATTGAACGGCAACGGGAATGTGATGGAGTTGTGTGTAAAAGTGGATTTTGAAACCACCTGGGCAGGAGAGGGTGGATATGGTAAATACAAGATTTCCGATAAATACGGCAAATTAAAGCATTTCCGATAGTTAACCAGTGGATAAGGTTAATTAGAAGATTTCCGATAATGATAATTAGCCAGTGAAAAAGGTTAATTAGAAGATTTCCGATAATTAGCCCGTCAAAATTCCGGTCGATTCGAAAATACCCCGTAATGCGCTGTGCCCTTGGGCCTTTCCACAGCCTCCCGGGGGCTCCAGCTCCCTAGACTCCCCTCGCGCGGAAAGGTGCTGTTGTCATGGCAACTCAGAGCTCGAAGCCTTTCAGTAATGTCGTGGTCGAACCAACGTTGCCAAATTGCCCTATTTCTATTCATAACAGTCTTTCCCCTAACAAAATTTAGCTCTAAAAATCACACAATATTAATTTTGTACTCCTTTATTGTGAGGCCGGATTTTATTTTAAATTAGTAAAATTTGAGAATTTTCGCCAAAATCAAGGGCAAACTGGCAGCAACACTGAGATCGAAGCGTGGTGCTGAAGTGGACCGCCACCAAGTGTGGGCGGGAGGCACAAAACGATAACAACAACCTGAAGGTAGCCGTAAACTTAAGGTGAAATATTTAACGTGGATCTTTTCCAGATAAGCCCTGCCACTAGTGCAACACACAAGCTCCCCCACTTGTAACTTTCAAAATAATGCACTTATCGACTTCAAATTATGAACGAAAGATTGAAAAATTCTTTCGTTTGAGAGTAATTTGAAGTCGATAGGTGCATTACTTTGAAAGTCACAAGTGGGTGAATTTATGTGTTGCATTAGTGGCGGGGCTTATCTGGAAAAGACCCAACATCGTTGATGCTGGAATGCAGTCGACGTGATTTCCAGTTTTTATAGGTGAAAATTAGTCGATAATTTTGACTTGTTTTGAAGCGTGCAACACACGTGACGTGTTTGACCCGCGAAAGTGTGTCGAAAGTGAGTCCATTTGTGACAGGCTAGAGATATTTATAGACACTTCTCCCCTACGATTAATTTCAATCAATGTGATGTAGTCATTACTGGCATGTATTTTCTATTATACTGTACAGAAATTGCTAACTCATGAGCACTATAATAACAGTCTTGATGAAAAATAATTTTTTTAATCATGGTAGAGAATAATTTTTTTTTAATCCATCATTTAATTTCTGCTCCCTTCAATTCCAATGCCTATTGTTGAACGTGTACTTTTCTGCTTGCTACTTTCCTCCTTGAACGTATACTTTTCTACTCGTATATACTTTTCTCCTTGAAAGTATCCTTTTCTCGCAGTAGTAGACATATATATATATATATGAGCCAGTAGGCTTACAGGAGCGAGATATTAAATTTACAGGAGTAAGTTAAATGTAAAAAAAAATCTCTGTGATATCAAACCAGATCGAATGTGAAAATAAAGAACAAAAGAATACTTTTTTTCAAATGAACACTTCTTTTTCCTTTCCTTCACCTTCGAACAAATGCATCCAACAGCAAACGTTACTTTAAACATACTTTTATAATTCAACCCTCAGAACAAACGAGTTATTGTCTACACAGAACCCTTTTGAGTTGCAAGTCTATGAAGAAACAGGGAGAGATCAGTCGTACCCTGCAGACAACGCATATCTGTTTCTAATTATTCTTTTTTCTTCATATCTGAACCCAAACAAGAAGACAGATGACTTCGGTTCCGCTAGAGTTACGTAAAGCTCTGCTGGGCGCGAAAGAACACAGCGGAAAAAATATAAATTTAAACTTGAGCAGCAAGAACTCTCCGCAGACGTTATCGGTAAAAAATGGGTTTCGCAGCTGTGGACAATCGGGGCAATCTTGTGAAAGGCCGTGGAGTGAGCGACGTTTACTGCCAGATTAATGCCTTTACTGTCATTAGAGGCGCAGCTGTTCATGCACCTGAGATTTACAAGAAAACCTGTTGATTGATACTGAAGATAAAGTTGACAGCCTTGAGGATTTTGGTGCCGTGGCGTCGTTACAAGAAATTGCTTTGCGGTGAAGCGAATCTGGAACTGAGTTTAATGGGAAATTAATCGCATCGGTATTTGCTGGAGATGAACGCCTTTACAAGGTCAGGCGATTAAGAACGCCTTTGCAAGGTCAGGCGATTAAGAACGCCTTTGCAAGGTCAGGCGATTAAGAGCGCCTTTACAAGGTCAGGCGATTTGCGCGAAGTATTCTTGAAGGAAATAATTCGAAGAGATATTCGTTAGTTCCCTGGATGCTAGCAGTTGCCATGTCGAGCGTGAAATGCACCGTGGGTCAAAATCTTTTATGCCTTCAGAAAACAATGAGTGCAAATTCTAAGCAGGCATGCCATATTGAAAAGACGTGGAGGAAGTATTATGATTAGATTCATGGGTTCGGGTAAATACACATGGCTGAATATATTCATGAACATTTGATTTTGATAGTTCCAATAGACATAAGCATTTATAGTTCTGTAGTAATTTC
This sequence comes from Morinoia aosen, assembly GCA_030386875.1. Lineage (NCBI taxonomy): Eukaryota > Metazoa > Arthropoda > Malacostraca > Amphipoda > Talitridae > Morinoia > Morinoia aosen. Next base: position 18,519,321 of record CM059563.1, read on the forward strand.
ACCAGTCTTTCAATCCCAGCGCACAGTTCTGATATATTAAGATCCCCTCCTAGATTTGATCGAGCAATGAATTTTTGGAATACCAGAAACACTACAAAACACACCTAAAAATAAATGCTTTTAGCAAAATAGAAGGTACAATAGATACACATTAGAATTCAAGTGGTCTAGTTGGCACACGTGCTAACGCTGGCGAGACATTTACGATTGTTTTATTGTGAGTTAAAAACATCTCTGCAATTATGCCTTCATCTCACAACGTTTCTTTCACTGCCATGCCCTGACATGCTTTTACTGAACGTCCCAGTCGTGTAGTTGATGAACGTCCTAGTCGTGCAGTTCATCATTAGGGCGACTTCTTTATTATTTACAGAAATTCCATTGCTTTATCATAATATTTCCTGTTAATCAGTTGCGCAGATCAGCATGCGCATGAACCAAGCTATGGAAGGAAATACCCGGAGCGAGCTTCCTTTGAGACCGAGTAAGTTAAATCCTGAACGTAAATCCCGTAGAGTTTTGAATAGCTATGTTTTCAATCCCATGTTAAAATGCAGAAATTGAACGAAACTATAAGAATTTAATTACCAGCTTGAAATTCTCTCAAAATTTAAGTTTTTCATTACTTAGAAGCCAGTTGTGGGACCAAGATATTGTAATGTTTTTATTATACAGAGGTTATAAAAATAGAGTAAGTGTGTTGACAAAAATATTAGTAACATAATTTTGAGAATAATTCATTCCTTTATGAGAAATAACATTGGAAAACATTGTTGAGTAGATTTTTGCGCAAAGATAAAAAGAAGAACAGTAATGTATTCTCAGGAGGGAGTTTTTTACAAGATCAAAAACCTTGAATTCGTGGAACTGACATAAAGAGATATAACTGCTCATTAAGCCTAAACTCGCGTAAAATTACCCAGTGAGATCCTAAATAATGATATATAATGATATATAATACCACTATACATAATGGTATAATATAAAGATTTATAATGATATAATATATAGCTATCTGATCGTATAATATAAAGATTTATAATGATATAATATATAGCTATCTGATCGTATAACATAAAGATTTATAATGATATAATATATAGCTATCTGATCGTATAATATAAAGATTTATAATGATACAATATATAGCTATCTGATCGTATAACATAAAGATTTATAATGATATAATATATAGCTATCTGATCGTATAACATAAAGATTTATAATGATATAATATATAGCTATCTGATCGTATAACATAAAGATTTATAATGATATAATATATAGCTATCTGATCGTATAACATAAAGATTTATAATGATATAATATATAGCTATCTGATCGTATAACATAAAGATTTATAATGATACAATATATAGCTATCTGATCGTATAACATAAAGATTTATAATGATACAATATATAGATATGTGATGATATAATATAATGACATATAAATATGCATATATAACAGCCCATTAAGCCTAAACCCGCGTAAAATTACCAAGTGAGACCCTAAATACATTCTCGTTTGCAATTCACAGAATATTCTAGTGCCTACACACCTATTTCACACTGCAGCATTCCACGACGATGGAATTATTCGCTTTAACGTGCTTTAAGATTTCACTGCCGTTGCCTTGTAATAGGTAACTCTCCTTTGCTCTTTTTTGTATTAGATCGAAGCTCTTTGGTTCGATACACAACCAGTTTTCTTACGCAATGAACATTTCTCAAGAAGGTAAAGTGATTCAATTCTCAAATTCGTATCCGACTTGACTCTTGCTCTTTAAAGGGAATAAAGAGTTCATCCTATTTACCCTACAATATAGATTACTAACGCAGGTTAGTCTATTTTTAAGCGATTACCTTACGCGAGCACAAAATTTCAGTAAACATCCACTGTTTTATAAGAATTTTATTGTTTGTTTGCAGTATTTTAACATGAGCCAAGAAGGAGGGACTCGTGTTTACACAGAAATCTAATATCTAAATTAGAAAAGAAAAGATAAATTTGAAAGAAAAAATAATTTTGAAAGAGTAAATTTTACATTTTTTTGCGTTCTTTTGACATCAGCTCTGGTGTGATACTCACGGTGCTCGCGTGCGCTGTGATCCGAGACTTAGTTCTCATATTAATAGGATTCTTTTCAAGCATTTACCTAACTCGCAGTTTGAAACAAAAATATACCATTTTATGAATTCTAACGAAGTTTTATGTTCCTGTGTGGTAATGCAGGAACATAAAACTTCGTTGGTAATCATAACTTGGTATTTTTTATTTTAAACTGCCGAACAATATTCACGCCTTGCTCCCACTCGGAAGTTGCGCACCCGCTGTTTCAGCCAACATCAGTTATTATTAGGTAGCATTACGATCATCCCATAATTTGCGAAAGATGACAACGAAATTAGCACGCCTGGTCCCAGTAAGATGAGCACGGCCGGGGCTGCAGATGCAGAGTTAACCTATCCTATTCTGATCAGCCGCCCAAAATAGAGGAAGGAATGGCCTCTGTCAAGCCTTGAACTTCTTTGCGCCTAAAATGAAGTCCCGCACGCTCGGCTGCTTCTCAGGCCAGGCGCGTTTGTGTTTCGTGTGTGTTCTGCCAAGTGTTCACATGTCCCTGGCATGTGTTCGCAGGTATTGTTTTTGTCGTGTGTTACCAATTGTTCACGGGTACTGTTCCTGTCACGTGTTGCCAAGTGTTCACGTGTCTGTGGCATGTGTTCCTGCGTACTGGTCCTGTCACGGGTTGCCAAGTGTTCACGTGTCTTTGGCATGTGTTCGCGGTACTGTTCCTGTCACGTGTAGCCAAGTGTTCACGTGTCTGGGACATGTGTTCCTGCGTACTGGTCCTGTCACGGGTTGCCAAGTGTTCACGTGTCTTTGGCATGTGTTCGCGGTACTGTTCCTGTCACGGGTTGCCAAGTGTTCGCGTGTCTTTGGCATGTGTTCGCGGTACTGTTCCTGTCACGGGTTGCCAAGTGTTTACGTGTCTCTGGCATGTGCTCGCGGTACTGTTCCTGTCACCGATTGCCAAGTGTTTACGTGTCTCTGGCATGTGCTCGCGGTACTGTTCCTGTCACGGGTTGCCAAGTGCTTACGTGTCTCTGGCATGTGCTCGCAGTACTGTTCCTGTCACGGGTTGCCAAGTGTTTACGTGTCTCTGGCATGTGCTCGCGGTACTGTTCCTGTCACGGGTTGCCAAGTGTTCATGTGTGTCTGGCATGTGTTTGCGGTATACGAATACTTTAGGCTTCTATTGTGGTATTGGCCTACAAATCTTGGTATTATACGCATCTATGAACGAACTGACGAACGAAGAAAAACTCGGTAATTTTCTTGCTGCTTATCTGTATATATTCGTCATAATGCGCAATTTGTTGCTTGCTTTTGTGTTTGGTTGATTGCTTGTTGGCTTGGTTTATTAGTCCTTCCCAGCTCCTACCTTGTAAACTATACACCAAAACACAATGCAATACCTGTATAATATGTGTTTTTTCTCTAATTAAAACACATTTTTCTCGATTGAAATTCACTCCTGTTTTCCCAAGGCAGAATAAAAATATCGAAAGAAGAACACGCATTTAAATAATTCATTTAAAAGTAGCTTCAACTATAAAATTATAGTTCTAACCTCAAAAAGATTATTTCATTTTTGACGGTGGTACAGCGCCGCATTACGGCATCAGTTAGAGCTCATCTTACTGTCAGAAATATCGTGGAAACTCAACGAACAAAAATAACTATCATGAGCGCGCTTCAATTGAGTTTTATGAGCACTTTGGCAGAAGTTTCGGATAATTAATGTCGCAGCAAAAGCAGTTCAAGAGTCGAATTCATTTTAAAATTCATTTCAACTGCTCAATTTGCCGTACTAAATGATAGTTATGTATAACTGTCTAAATGTCACTGCTTTTTTAAGACGACTGAAGATGAACTCAATTGAAGTTCAGATCGTTTGTTCCCAGCAGCACACGGGTACTTTTTTGTTCTCATGTGAGGAAAACGAAAGAATAAACGAAGCAAATATTACCAGAAGAAGCTATCAGATCGTATGCTATTGATTAGATCTCACCTCACCGACCTTAGCTGTAAGTGGCGTTGTACCACACCCTGCCCCCACACCTCCCTCGCACACCTGCCTGCCTGCTTTCCTTCTACATCTGCATACTTGTCTCCCTTATACACCTGCTCACACGCCTCAATCATACACCTGCTTTCAGGTCTCCCGCATACATCTGCCCTCAAACCTCCATCACACAATGTTTACACGCCTCCTCCATTCATTGTGTCCACACATCTCCTTTGTACATCTGCCTACACGTTTCTCTTATACATCTGCCTACACGTCTCTCTTATACATCTGCCTGCACATCTCCTTTATACGTCTGCCATTATGCCGCCCTCATATAGCCGCCTACGTGCCCCCTCAGATCTGCCTACACACTTCCCTCGCGCAGCTGCGTACACGCTGCTCCTGCAGCTGCGTACACGCCCGCTCAGATCTGCCTACACACTTCCCTCGCGCAGCTGCGTACACGCTGCTCCTGCAGCTGCGTACACGCTTCGTAAAATTTCCAAAAGTCTACGAGTATTTGAATGATTACGATACTGTAAATAAATAAGTAAAACTTCAGTAACAACGATGTTACCACGAAGGATAATTTGTGTAGTGCAGTATACCGTACGACCCAAAAAAGGTTTACCTATGTTTAAAATGCCATAACTCTGAGAAGAGTTAAGATATTTTGTATCTATTCGCGTTATTCGTCGTAGAATATAATTGTCTATCAGTTTTACAAGCATTTTTAAACATACATAGACACTCCATAACATTTAATGGTTAAGTAACAGGCACCAAAATGAAAGTAGCGCCATGTGATTATTTTTACGGGGACATTTGAACAACAAAGTGTATGCAACTCCTCCAACCATTTTAGATGACTTGAGGATGCACATCTCGGCAGAGGTCAACAATGTAAAAGATAATCCACGTTGTGGGAAAAAGTAATGAAAAGCATGAGAAAAATCGCCCAATAGGAATGGCAATCAAGCAGAAGGAAGGGAATAGTAAAGACAATTGTGTTCAATAAAGAACGTTTTTCTTTCTACATGTGCAGAGACTGCTAGACAGTTATATATCTACGTCGGATGAAGCAAACAGATTAAAAATATCTCAAATCGTTGAAAGGTTAGACGTTTTAAACGTATCTCATTTCTTACTCTTGTTTCAATGCTTTTATTCCATGCATGCAATTTGTACGATAATATTTTTTACACTGCGAGTTCAAATCTGTCTATATATAACCTCATAAAATTCTCACTTCCTTGTTGGCTTTCTTACTTAATTATATATCACCCTCCAGGCTTTGATTTCAGCAATAGCACGTGGGGAATTTCAACCCGCTGATTTTGATAATAACGAATGGTAAAATTTAAGCTTCCCGTGCCCTGTCATTGAGGATGCTATGTGTTACAAATGCCCATTTGGTGAATAGTATTTCTCAAGAATTTAGATACATTAGCAGCCTGCCCCAACGTGTCACAGGCGGTCCAAAACAACTAAGGTTCAATTTTACGAAGACTGTCTTGTTTCGTGCACAAGTTTAGAAAAGTTCGAAAAGAACTCGAGCGTCACTGAAAGCCTGCAGAATCCCTTGTGTTTGCATACCTCATCGCTAAGTGCGCGTTCCGTCACGTACCTTCCCCTTGTTTTGACTACAGCGAGCTTAAATTAGAGTCGTTTGTATCACGCTTTGAACCTCTGCCTGAGTTCTATTTAATTCACGGCATTCCATCGCTCATCATTAGGGGCATGAAGATCGTTCCAAACGCACACCGCGTCGCAAACTGTCAAGAAACCTCTGCCAGTTTAGCCTAGATTTAGTTCTCCGATGTCTGCATAAACACGCAGGCGGCGATCCAGTTCAGAAATAGAAGCTTTGATGTCCTCAGCTCTGACGTTTGCTCAAGGCTTATTGCATCCCAGTTTATTCCTGCTGCCTCTCTTACGTTGTAACTCGCTTCTGGGCCTTGCCTGACTTATTTTTGGCTCCGCTCTAAAGGTTCTTCCAGCTGTTGTTGAAATTCTTGCTCGGCGTGACGAATTTCATTTCTGTTAGAACTTTTGAGGGTACACGTGGTAACTTTTGCTAGAAATATTATATGAAGAGGACAGAGCTGCAATGTAAAGGGGATAGAATTGTACTATGAAGAGAACTAAGCGGCATTACAGAGACTGCATTTGATATAAGACAGAATTGCGTTAAGAGGTAGACGTAACTGCAATATGAAGATGATGAAATTACACCATTAAAAGGAAAGAATTGCATTAGAAAACAGAACAGAATTTTGATATTTGTACGTCAGAAGTTCGAAATAAAGAGGACAGAACTGCAGTAAAATGAACAAGTGGCAATTTAAAAAAGATAAAATTTTAAATAAAAAGAAAAATTTAGGTGTAAAGAGTGTAGAATAGCTCTTTGAAAACGATAACTGAAATAGAACAGACAAGCAAACAAAGCAAGACAGAAGTGTAATCTAAACAGAACATAATAGTAACCTAAACAGGACAGAAATGTGATCTTAACAGGATAGAACTGCAATATCAGCAAAACTGAATAAGGACAAAACTGTAAAAACGCCAACCCAATCATCAAATTTGACCTGCTCAAAACCCACTCCATCTTTGAAAATATTAGGTTACCAGATTGGTCCTAATCAGAGAAACATTTCAAAATGTGGCCTCTTCGCTATTGATTAAAAAAGTTTAGGTTAAATTGACTTTTTCTGAATAAAATGATCAAATTCCTCCGCTTCACTATCAGGTTATTGTTTTGTATGGTTGTATGGATCGGAAGTCTGGGATGTCGGATTGGTCTTTTCTGACCAATATTATCATTTATGGCCTCTTTATATCAGGTTTAACTCTAAGTGAAACTTGAGTTCCAGTAATGGACTTTTCTGCAAAAAATTTTAACATTTAGTCTCATTTAAAAAAAAATTTGACCATAAGAACGGTCATCATCTGGAAGCGCTAAATGGCTATCATTTGATCCTTTATGAGTAAAATTTAAGCTGAAAAAATCTAAATTAAATAATTTTTTCTGAAAAAAGTCGAATTTGAAAACCATGTGTAAGAGTCTGACGTATTTTTTGTCATGAGGAATGCTAACTGACACTGGTAAAAATGTCACTGGTACTTATATAGTATCGCAGTTCCGTAACCCTTCCTTTGTTGCTGCGAGGTCTGTAGAATCATTAGAGCACATTATATGTTATGAGTCAATATCATTAAATATAAACATTATGGCAACATCATCAATGTTAGTACACCGTTTAAAGCATGCGTCAGCATACTGTGAGAATTGTGACAAGCCTGCGTATGTGAAGCGGTTATTCATGGAAATCCTGATAAATATTGGTGTTACCCCTCTGACCACATGCTCGAGGGATTATAAACAACAAATCACACATTCACACTTCAAATGGAGAAAATATTCACCTATGCTTGAATTTTGCGACGAAAAAAGTATTTTCCCCAGACACCGTATGATCTTTTTTACTCTTTTCTTCCTGTGCTTAGATATAATCTGTTTACTAGTGTAATCACTAGCCAGTCTGAGAAAGAGATACATTTACGTGAAATGATGCTAACGCCTTCTAAATGTATTTGGCACACTTGAGTGTGTCATGTCAGCCCATGACGCACCTAAGTGTGTCACAACAACTCGATTGATGTATATTGAATTATTGATTACATACTTTTGCGGGTTAATTTTGTACCAAAACTTTTCTCAGTGCACTGATGAGAATTATAATGTGTCGTTCAATGTACACAAATGCGATACTCAAGTGGCCTAATTGGGGAAACACCCATACCGAGTTTATAATTTGAACAGTACGGTAATTCGAAAAGAATGTGATCTAAATTCATTTTCATCTCTAAGTCTTATCATTGTACCCAATTTATGCCGCTACACGGCTTGTGACCGACAATGGAACAGCAACATCAGATACTTCTCTGAGAAAGAAAAAGAAAGAAAAGATATCAGCAAGAGAAAAAAGATATTTGAGACAGAAGCTCATCTGACCTTTAGTTCAAACAAGAAAAAAACAAAAAACAACCATCAAGAAACATTTAATGCTGCAACCATTTTTTATGACTAAACTGAATCACGGGAGAAATAGGGGGAAGTGTGAAGCTTTTAGAGGGTTTCGGGAGAGCGCATGCAGGGATTGGTGAGTTAATGTAGGGATTGGTGGGGGATTTGAGGGGAAAAGGGGAAGTGGTAGGCACTGACGCAAAAGCACGTCTCAGGAATTGGAAACATTCTCAACTGTAAACAAGAGCCCCTAGAGCGACTTCCTCAAGTGCCACGAGGCTTACCGGACGCTGTTTTTTAATTGACTAGCATTTCCTTCCAGCAATGTGACTGTGGATCATTGAGGCTTAGCATATTATTGCGATAATGAATCAAATATCCGTGAACTATGACTTTTCGGACGGTATTTTTTAATTGACTAGCATTTCCTTCTTACAATTTGAATGTGGACATTGAGGCTGAGCATCTTATTGCGGTACTGACATGAGGGCACCGCGTGCAGCAAGACCCCCTAAGGCCTGCATGAGGCCTTATGCAAGACACCCTAAGGCCTACAAATCGTGCGTGCAGCAAGACCTCCTAAGGCCTGCATGAGGGCACCGCGTGCAGCAGGAACCCCTAAGGCCTGCATGAAGGCACCGCGTGCAGCAAGACCCCCTGAGGCCTGCATGAGGGCACCGCGTGCAGCAGGACCCCCTAAGGCCTGCATGAGGGCACCGCGTGCACTAAGCTGGCACGACTCCTACAAATCGTGCCAAATGCGCGCATTTTATTTTTACGCAGTCGTCGTGCGTGCGTGCGTGACGTCACGCACTGTGTTATGCAACGCGAGCGGTTGAGTGTCAGACTTTGAACTGGAAATTCCCGGGTTCGATCCCGCTTGGTACCAGCGGTATTTTCACCTCGTCGCAGCTCTCTGGTGATTATAACTTACGGAGGAGACAGGTAGAAGTGGTTGCAGGGAAATTTCTACTCTCAGATGTCTTTCTTCGCTTACCCACTCCCATTACTTAGGTTAAGAAGCTGAAAAACTGTTTTGACGACTTGGTTGTAGTAAGGGAGCAAACAATTAACAAGTACAAAATGTTGGTGACCAGATTAGCATTTTTTGGTCAAATTTCTCGAATTTGAATAACTTTTCTGCAAAGAAAATAGCCATGAAAATCTGGAGAGTGTAATTTTAATCTATTTCATTTGAAAAACACGAACTTTTCACTAAGGCTCGTCATAAAAAGAGGCCACTAGGTCAACCTCGTTCGTCCCTCGCACCGTAAAACTTTTGTGCACAACTCTTATTTACCCACACGCGCTAAGCAACAACGTCACTCTCGTATACATATATAAATATACAGTGTGGGGACTAATAGAGGGACAGTTCCCTCACTAACTGTTAACGTGCACAAGATGAGGGTGACGTCTGTTAACGCACATGAAATGAGGGTGACGTCTGTTAACGCACACAAGATGAGGGTGACGTCTGTTAACGCACACAAGATAAAGGTGACGTCTGTTAACGCACACGAGATGAGGGTGACGTCTGTTAACGCACACAAGATGAGGGTGATGTCTTTTAACGCACACAAGATGAGGATGACGTCTGTTAACGCACACAAGATGAGGGTGATGTCTGTTAACCCACACAAGATGAGGGTGTTGTCTGTTAACACACACAAGATGAGGGTGACGTCTGTTAACGCACACAAGATGAGGGTGACGTCTGTTAACGCACACAAGATGAGGGTGACGTCTGTTAACGCACACAAGATGAGGGTGACGTCTGTTAACGCACACAAGATGAGGGTGACGTCTGTTAACGCACACAAGATGAGGGTGACGTCTGTTAACGCACACGAGATGAGGGTGACGTACACAACCAGGCAATAAGGAAACTGTTACCGTACACAACAAGGTGCAGTGTGACGTGCCAAGCTGTAGCACAGACGGTTGAGCATCGGAGTCAAGCTCACAGCTGCTCGGAATCTGATTCTGCTGAATCACGGCAGAACTAATGGCGGCGCTTCTGGGACTTGCGTGTCTGTGGTGGCAGGAGAGATCGATAATTCCTCCGGTGCTCACTACAAAATCAATGACCCTGTTCGCACGCCGATTCTCCAAGGCTTTCATCTTGTTCAATTTTTTTTCGGTGGTCCCTTTATTGTAATTTCGGTAGTTTCTTTATTGAAATTTTGGTGATCTTTTTATAGTAATTTTAATGGTCCTTTTATTGTAATTTCGGTGGTTTCTTTGTTGTAATTTAGGTGGTCCCTTCATTGCAATTGCGTTGCAGAAATGATGTTTAAGCTTCTTAGCCTGAGGGAAGAGTAAGTATGTGAAGCGCAACCTCAATTTAACTTCAACCTGCCTTCTCTGATTTCTAAATTCTTTCATAGAAGATGAGCTGCACTTACTCATAAAATTACCGCGAGTGCCAGGCTGGGATCGGTCTAGGATCTCTCTTGTTCAAAGTGAGATGCTTAACCATCGCGCTCTCGGAGAAGACTTAGTCACTTATAGTATTAATTTACAAGCATTTTCTTTTTATTTAATTCAAGCTAAATACGTGTGGACTGCTGGGCCTAAGTGAGGGAGAGCCGATAATTATTTCCATTTTGTGGACAATTGGCAATAACTCAACTTATATGCATGCAAACACTGATTAAGAAAAAGTCCCCATTGACACGCTCAGTTAGTTTAAACAAATAAAATTGCACATTCTTACTTGCAGAGAGATACCAGAGACTACGAAGCTCTTTTCAGAAAGAGTGGGAGAAAGAAGAGTCGATTGCGGCTGCCCTTGTAGAAAAATATTCCTTTATTTAACAACTCAGCCCAACAACAGATTTAAAATGAAGTCAATGAGAAGCAATTGCCGGAAGACACGCAACCCAGTCTAACTTTTTCGCCGCGTGCATGCATTTTTTCACCACCTAAGTGATTTAATCGCTTAAATTGCTCAGGCGGCGGAAAACATGCATGCAGGCGGTGAAAAACATGCATGCGGGTGGCGAAAAACATGCATGCAGGTGGTGAAAAAGTTAGACTGGTAATTCTTGTATACGTCAGCGCCGAAAGAGGCGACCTGCTACGCAGAGCAGCCGCTCGGAAACCTAATTTCACAGGTAAAAATTAAGGTCAAATTTTGATATTTGATTGAATTTCGCTGCTTTGCTGCATGGAAACAACAACACGTTGAAAGGGCAATTTATTTGATTTGTTGGTGGCATTTCATGAATTTTCTAGAGTTAACTTAGAAGAGCAGGAGACAACGTGCCTAAAGATCTTGACGTTCGTATTCCAAATTCCAGTTTGAATGAACAAACAAAAAAGCAAGAAAAAAAGCGAAAACGCATCGGAAAAGTTCATTTTTAGAAATGATCAGCTAGTAAATTGTGAAGTACGACACTTCATGCTAAAATTGTTGTATTATTTGACAGTAAAGTACCCAACGTGCATGTTTAGAGCACTGCCAATATTTCCATCTGAGCCTGATAATGTTCATCCTGATGCAGCTGAGTCAACCTAACATCCATCCTGATCCACTCTACCCAACATCTAACTTGTCTAACTCTATCCAATACTCAACCTAGCCCACCTCTGTCTGCGCAGTATCAATCATGATCTAGTTCTATTTACCCAATATCCAACCTGATCCACTCTATCGACTCAATATCCCTCTTCTTCCAATATCCATTATGGCTCTGCTCTGTCTACCCAATATCCATCCTCATAGAATTTAATGTTACCAATATCAATCCTGATTTAGTATTATTCACCCAAAATCCATCCCAATACCCCTGTATTTACTCAATATTCACGTTGATCCACTCTACTACATATCCATCTTGATCCAGCTGTATCGACCCAATCTCCATCCTATCCAAGCTCTATCGACCCTATCTCCATCCTATCAAAGCTCTATCGACCCAATATACATCCTCTCTAAGCCCTATCGACCAAATCTACATCCTATCTAAGCTCTATCGACCCAATCTCCATCCTATCCAAGCTCTATCAATCCTATCTCCATCCTATCAAAGCTCTATCAATCCTATCTCCATCTTATCCCAGCTCTATCAACCCTATCTCCATCTAATCCCAGCTCTATCAACCCTATCTCCATCTAATCCCAGCTCTATCAGCCCTATCTCCTCTTTTCCCAGCACTATCAACCCTACCTCTATTTTATCCAAGCTCTATCGACCCAACCTCCATCCTATCCCAGCTCAATCGATCCACTCTCCATGCTATGCTAGTAACAACACAACACCCTCGCAGTGTCTGCTAGCTCCCCAAATCAGAGTTGACTGCACAGACGCGAGCCACACTTGACACCCGCGGTCCCTCACACCAAAGTACGATGACGTCGCGTTACTCAGTGGCAGACACATCAGCGACACATTAATTATACATCAGCGACGCATCAACCATACATCAGCGATACATCAATGGCATCGGTGAGCGAGGCAGTCCGTGGTGACAACGTGCGCTGTGGGTCAACGGCGCAAGCTGTGAGGGAGAATTTCTCACCGCAGCCATTCGAAATATAGCTCCCTCATCGAGTGTCATTTGTGTTCCCCATCGAATAGGGTTTGAGACGGGCGTAGCAGCGCTATTGTCATCACCTGCTCCATTATCTTGGCATCATCGCCACTACCATGAAGCGCTATCATCATTATCACCATCGCCTGCACTCACAGCAGCGTTATTAACATCACCATTGCTATCATCTCTATCGCTAGCAGTAACAGTATCATTTTCAACCTCACCATCTTTACCATCGCCAGCGTTGGGAATAATTTTTTGAGTATTATCATCGTCATCATCATCGGCATCACCACCTTGAGCGCAAATGCGCAGGCAGGCAACATTGCAACATTCCAACTGATAACGTTCCAACAGTACAATGTTGAACTTTAAAACAGGACAGCACACCGCCGTGAAACACGAATGGCAAATACGGAAGCACGGACGGCAAGCTTATTGTGTTGGACGCCGCGTGCTGCTGCTGCTATAGACACGATAAATCTCGTCGTGCGAGGTTTCCTTCTTCCATGGGATCGCCCTGGCGGCACTACGAGAAAAATTTTAGCTTCAGGGAGTCAATCATATCCAGTGGAAATATTTGTCTTAGTAATACGCTCTCAAAGTTGGTAGAAAATTATTCATTTAGCTGAAATGTGATCCACATTTTTCTACTGTTTTCTCCTGCGACATACTTAAAGTAAGAGGTCTCGTTTTTGTGAAATTCGCTTACTTCTGCTCTGAAAAATACTTTTAGTTCTATAAAATTTCTCCGAATAATAACAAATAATAACCTTTGTGCTCAAAAAACTTCTAGATTTCGCGTAAGTAATGATGAATATGATTTCACACAAAACAACATGAAAATACAAAGTTTCATAAGTCCAGCGTTCTAACTCTAACTCGAGTGTACGTACACTACGAATGCACAAAAATTTAGGTCCTCCTTTTCATAATTCTTCAAGGCAGCTCATTTCATACCAGCCAAGTTTTCAATAAATTTGCTGTGTCAGAGGTGGTTTTAAATATATGTGCTAATGACCAATCTAAAATATGAACAACCGTAAATTAATAAGTATATTTAAAGATATTCCTTATACTGAAACGGTTTCAACATCATTCGTGAAATTCACTTGGCCATCAAATTTGTCAATTTCTGTGGACGAAGAGCATCGACTTGTGGGAAACCAAAGCCGATTTGAAATTAGTGCTAATCAGATGAGTTTTACTTCAAATTGAGAAAGAAATCAGTGCAAGTACGATGAATGCAATTCACTTTCACTTCAAATTTTGGGAAAAATCTGTTCAAGTCAAATGAGAAAAATTCACAATTATGAGTAAAACACCTTCTCAGGTGAGTGAAAATGATAATTATGAGTAAAACATGTCAGTTGAGTACAATTCATAATTATGATTAAAACACCTTCTCAGGTGAGTGTAATTGATAATTATGAGTAAAACATGTCAGGTGAGTACAATTAATAATTATGAGTACACCACCCTATCGGATAAGTATAATTTGCCCGACAGATATGTACATTTGATTATCTTCGTTATAAAAACTACTATACGCAGTCGATCTTCGAGTCTTCCATCACATTATACGAATTTTAACTTATTATACGATACAGATGATGAGAATATCAAACTTCAATTTATGAACATTAGCCCCAGGTACTCAACTAATTCGATGCTTGATTGAGCCCATGCAGTCTAACTTTTTCTGTGAGCATCTATGATTTTAGGCGCCCAAGTATAACCTCTGCACTGGGTGGCTAAAATCATTAATGCTTCGGCGGAAAAATTAAACCAGACAGTCATGAAAAACTTAGAATGGCTAAGGCCATGCTTTACATGCATAAGCTGGGGTTGGCAAAAGGTAATGTAGTATAATCCGGGCAATTATGAAAAACTTAAAATTGCTAGGGCTAACTTTTACCTACATGGGCGAGGTTGGCAAAAGATGATGTAGTATAATACGGACAATTATGAAAAACTTAAAATGGCTTGGGCTAACTTTTACCTACATGAGCGAGGTTGGCAAAAGGTAATGTAGTATAATCCGGGCAATTATGAAAAACTTTAAATGGCTAGGGCTAACTTTTACCTACATGGGCGAGGTTGGCAAAAGGGAATGTAGTATAATCCGGGCAATTATGAAAAACTTAAAATGGCTAGGGCTAACTTTTACCTACATGGGCGAGGTTGGCAAAAGATGATGTAGTATAATCTGAAGATCGACTGTAATAGATTTTACTCTCGGCTCTTAAATGTATGGCAGTAGAATTTATGATCTGAAGATCCACAAGTGAGCTTCTAATGGAAGACTCCCGACCACTGGTTACGGTCATCATCTAATCAAAGTTATCAAACCACCCACTAACATCTTATTTCCTTATGAAACAACTTCCAGATCTTATGAGTTTATTTTAGTACAGTATTTCCTTATATCCTGCTTTACAACTTTTACTGCATGGTTCTGTACTTGGGAAACGTGTTTTGTTCCAATCGTGTAACTGTTTCAGTCTTTGTGCAAGTGTGTTTGAGGCGTTGGAAGTTATGCAAAATCTGCCTAAATAGCTTCTCAGCAACTAAGAGTCACGAACACAACTAAACTGACACAAAATTACACAAGGGTTAGTTCCTAACCGATACTTTGAAATGTTGGCTAACAATATTTTTTAGATAAACCAAACGCTAGCAACTGAAAAGAGCACATGGTCTGCGCTCAAAAGGCTGAGCAAAATTCTCAAGCATAACTTCTTACTTATTTTTAGCCGAAATCCTCAATTTTAATATATTTTTAGAGAAAATTCGTCCATGATAGTATTGTACCCGTGTCTACTCTAGAAATCTGCCCGGACGCTAAGTGGTATTTAACAGATCTCTCTGACACCAAAAGGTTTTTAACAGAGCTGCCTGATGCTGAGTGACGTTTTCAACAGGATTGCCTGACACTAAGTGGATTTTAAACGCGAAATGTTGCCTGGAAAAAGGCGGAAGTCAATTACATTGGCCACAAATACCACAACCTAACAACCCTAGTATACTGAGGGAGTGCTGCAGAGATCACGTAATTGCTTT
Source organism: Morinoia aosen (assembly GCA_030386875.1). Classification (NCBI taxonomy): domain Eukaryota; kingdom Metazoa; phylum Arthropoda; class Malacostraca; order Amphipoda; family Talitridae; genus Morinoia; species Morinoia aosen. Next base: position 18,535,037 of record CM059563.1, read on the forward strand.
TAAAAGCCAAATTCCCTTTACTAAAAGCTTAACTTTGATTATAATGTCGACAAGAAAGTCAAACTGACAACCTTAGCAGCTTGGGAACGCTGCAGAGATTACGCTAATTGCTTTTTAAACCCCAAATACTTTAGCCAAAAGCCTAACTTCAATCATATTGGCCGGCCACAAAAAAAGCCCAACTGATAGCAGCTTGGGAGCGCTGCTGAGTCACACACAGAGGATCCTTCTCAGAGGAGGATCAATGCTGCGCAGCCGTGGGCCGCTAGTGAGCATTGCATGCTTTGGCCACCGCATAACTTCGGCCCACACAGCCCCGCACTGCACCGAGCTCCCATCAACCAGATTGCGCTTACCTCCTACGTGCCACGTCTGTGATTATATCCCTAATGACGCAAGTTGTCAGCAACCTGATTCAGCGAGAAAAGGATTTTGCCTGTGGTTTGTTTAGGTGGAGTCAGTATCTTTCTCATGCTGTGCGTTTGACAGAAATGTGGGTTAAATGATGCGAGTATTTTCTGTACACGGTGAAAACAGATGTCGAAATACACCTTAATATGCCACAACACTCCTATTATAAATATTGAAGTAGAAATATAGCACGATCGAAGTTATCAAAGCACAATTATTAAAACACGTTAATTGACAGCCAAAATCTACCAAAAATCATCTTGGTTCTAATAATCTGTAGATTTAATCATTTATTGAGATGCAAGGGATTGAATTCGATGTGATGTATACTCGTAGATTGTGAAATCTGTAACGAAAGTTCAATGAGCTGAAATGATGAAGACGAACACCACTGACTTCTCAGCCCAGCGTTGACTAGAAATGAATCTAAACAAGCATAATATTTGGTTAGCGAAACGAGCTCATTGTTGAGTGGTTTGGACAAGCAGGCAAAAGTGATATAAATATTCCTAACCTATGATTAATTCTGCTGAACTGTCAGTATGCTTGTTTGTTAATCAATTCTTTACTTTCAAAAACGTTTTGCATTCCTCATGAACCATGAAATTCATATGGAGCGTTATAAATAAAATCACTTTACTTGAATTCATACTTACTTGCGACTCTAAAATGGAACTGAGCGTTACATTTGGCGGAAGAAATTTGCGAAGCATAATACATAATTTTAGAGGTATAAAATAATGGAGCATCACTGAACTCATCAACCTCCCTGATGATCCAGCTCCTGAGATTCCTCTTCCTTAAAAACCAACTTCACTGCAAACTTTGGCCCGCGGCCTGACGTGAAATTTCTGCAAACAGATTTGTTTCATGAGATCGTTCATTTGTGAAAGAAACTCTGGAGTCTGACCGGCACTAAAGCAGACCTATAGCTATATTGCGTAAGTGTTTGAAGTATAGCAAGTGTTGTGCACCGCCAGTACTTCGAGATGGGCATGGGTTCGGCTATGGCAGACACTTGTTTTTTAATTTCCATGGTTCGCTGAAGTCCTTTATCGAATACATAATTTTCAGTCGGAAGCTGTCGTCGCCTAAATATTTTTTAACCAAAAGCTTTTATCGAAATGGTCAAGTCTCTATTCGGCACACGCTTCGATGGCGGCGAATGAAGCAATTTCCATTTGAACTTAACTATGAGCTTCGGCCTTCGTAAAGCTGTGGCTGTTTTAAACGAAACGGGGATCTACAATATTTTGAAAATAAACTCTCAACTCATGTTGTGTGCGCCATGAGCCAGTTCTCCAGCGTATCTCTAACTTCTGCCCGTATAGTTGTCAATGCCCGTTATGTAACCTTTAATCATGACTAAAAACTCTGGTTTTACATAATCTCAAAGCATTCGAAAGATTCTTCTGCTTGTTTGCTTTTTGCTCGCTTGCTTGCTTTGTCCACCTCTCCTGCCACGCCCTGTAAACTGGATTCGTGAACACTGCGTTCTTGTTGTAAATTTCTGGTTTTGAATTTCAATCTAACTATGTTTAATAAAAGTCATTTGAAAGTCATCGGAATTAAAATGGAGGTATAATTGACGGAACACATTTATATAATGTTCAATTAAAAGTAGCTATCACGAATAAATTTTATCTTTACCGTTAAAAAATTGTTTCAATTTTGACGACGGTTCATTTACATTTACAAAAATTCTCTCGAAAGTTAATTTGAGACTAAAATAAAGTAATCAAAAGAAGAAATGACACGTATTTGAACAGTTCGATTAAATAAAATTACCATTGAATTGCAGCTCTACCTGAAAATTGCCATCATTTTTCGAAGGCGCGGGTACACTATTTGAGTGACGATGGATAATCAAGCTAGATCCAGCGTAATTTTTAGTCTGTACACTGTAATATCATGACCACCAGAATTAAAGGATTTGAGTATTTTGCCGAACTTCAAGTTTCAGACAACGGACCCATAGCTGATCAAAATTACGTGTTCGCATCTCCGTAACTAAAACAGGACAAAAGATATTCCTCCCGGGTACATCAATAGAGAAACTGATGCAGTGAGGCTAGCTAGCGTCACTGCAGGACGATCGCACCAGCGTCGCATGATGGGGCTTCCGTGACTGAGTGCCGCACGGCTGACAGGATTTAGCGTTGCTTGAAGAAGAGTTGAGATGTAGCATGTACTGGAAATTGGCTCATCCAATATTTAACTTAGTTACTGAATCAGAGTACGAAATGCAAAATACAGTCTATATTGTGTGAGTGGATTGGTAAATAATTCGTAGTTGTTGAAAAAATTATGGTGAAGATCACTTGCGCAGGTAAAAATGGCGGTACCAGTTACATAACCTGAGGACATCAGTATCTCAATGTATTCACCCGTGCTGAATATCTTCCGTCCAATATTAGTTAATTAGATGCGGGTACGGATTTTTGCACAGCAATGAGCTCGTTGTCTGTAGTTCAAGTTCGATATAACACGCAAATTCTTCAATTCAGCTGGGAAATGATATCATAATATGCTAACTATAAAATACGTTGACTTGGATTTGCTTAACGAGATTTTCAACTTTGACGTCAAAATAAAAATTTGTAACTTTTACGTCACAGCATGCCATACCCGAAAAAAAAATTAAACTTCAACGACTGTTTTCAACGTTGGGGTTTGAAAAGCACCTGTACTTGTTTTTTTTCACTTAACTGATGTGCCTGTCGCCTTCGAAATGAAAGCTTAGGGCTTTGGTAAAAACCAAGAGTGAGCAAAAGTCAAGAACTTATCAAAGTCCAAAAAAATTCCATTAGGTGAAAATATATGACAGCGATCACAACAATAAATTAGGTACGGGAAAATTAACCCGAAGTTTATACAATCATTCAAGGGCAAAAAAAAATTTCCCGCTACATCAATGACTGAAATCAATTGAAATTTCAGCCGCAGACAAACACCATTCGGAATATGTTTAGCGAACCAGTTTCTTCCGTTCCACAAATAATTTAGAAATCAAAGGTTTCCATCAAAGAAATTTCAATAATATTGGCCGACAAATGTTTCACAAATTTCACTAAAAAATACTTAAACGGTTTCTTCTGTTTCTTTTATAATTAGGAAATCAAAGAAGGTTTCCATTAATTTGGTCGATAAGATTTTCATAAATTTCGTTAGAAAACAACTAAAAAATAGGTCTCCGTCTCTTCCGATGTTTTGAAAGGACTTAGAATTTCACCAAAAGGGAGATGGACTCACGATAAATTCGAGAGGTAGAATCTGATGAAAGGAATGTAGGTACAACTCACAACTAATAAAAGTAATATAGGTACAACTCTCAACAGATGAAAGGAATGTAAGTGCAACTCACAACCAATAAAAGAAATTTAGGTACAACTCTCAACTGATGAAAGGAATGTAGGTACAACTCACAACTAATAAAAGTAATGTAGGTACAACTCTCAACTGATGAAAGAAATGTAAGTACAACTCACAACCAATAAAAGGAATGTAGGTACAACTCTCAACTGATTAAAGAAATGTAGGTGCAACTCACAACCAATAAAAGGAATGTAGGTTCAACTCTCAACTGATTAAAGGAATGTAGGTGCAACTCACAACTGATGAAAGAAATGTAAGTACAACTCACAACCAATAAAAGGAATGTAGGTACAACTCTCAATTGATGAAAGAAATGTAAGTACAACTCACAACCAATAAAAGGAATGCAGGTACAACTCTCAACTGATTAAAGGAATGTAGGTGCAACTCACAACCAATAAAAGGAATGTAGGTACAACTCTCAACTGATTAAAGGAATGTAGGTGCAACTCTTACCTCATGAGAGGAATGTAGGTACAACTCTCAACTGATGAAAGGAATGTAGGTACAACTCACAACCAATAAAAGGAATGTAGGTACAACTCTCAACTGATTAAAGGAATGTAGGGGCAACTCTTACCTCATGAGAAGAATGTAGGTACAACTCACAACCAATAAAAGGAATATAGGTACAACTCTCAACTAATTAAAGGAATGTAGGTGCAACTCTCACCTCATGAGAGGAATGTCGGTACAACTCTCAACCGACGAAAGGAATGTACGCACAGCTCTCACGGCAGCAAGCATCATTTCCCACGACGCATCGGCTGCGGGAAGCGGGTTGCCTTCTCTTTGATCACGTGAGTGCGACTGGAGTTATGGCGTCCAATTTTGCCCCAGAATGAGGGTGTCAGAGCCCTGACATGGGGCCCTCCCATGAGGTGGTGACGGGCGGTAATGGGCTCACAGAACATGCAAAGACAAGCCCTGGTCGCGGCATTTTTTGGAGGCGGAATGCGACTCCCGGAAAACAAGTTCGCGGTGCGACGCTCGTTGACCTGCATGACTAAAGTCAGCTTGGCTTCTCAAAATGAGATGTGTTTTTTTATCAGTTCGGCTGCACTGACCGACGTATAGCTCTGAAGGACTCTGGAGGTGCTGCTACACTCTATCAGAATCCCATTTTGATTGTAATAAAAATTGATGTGCCTAAATTAACGCTGTTAAAACCAGTGTATCGCAATTTTTGTTCTGTAAAACGTGCTTGTATGATTCGAGTAATAAACGCTATTGCTAGTATGCTAAGAGTAATACAGGCAATTGCTTGTATACTACAAATAGTAAAAGGTATATTTGTTAAAAGTGTTCCTGTTCCCACCGACCTTACTTCTGTGTGCATTATCTGACAATTGAATTTGACAATACATCTTCTTCCTTAATTTCTAAACGGTATTTTGTAAATTAAGATTACAAAATTGTGTGAGCTTAGAATATTTAAAATTTGGTATCGGGCGTTTCCCTTCCTCTGATGCCGCGGAAGGCAGGGAAGTATGTAACTACCAAAGCAAACTCTAGAGTACGCTTTGTTAACTTAGTGCGGCAATATTCGTGCTTGGGCAACTGTGTGTTGTGAAAGTTCTTTATGGGATCATTGATTTATTGGCGAATTTTTTTAGTGATTGCATGGTTGTAATATCCCACTGGTTATTGTTACTCTTACTTTTCACGAGATTCTCTCGTTTTAAAAACATGTCACTAACATTGAATGAAATTTTCGCTTCAATGAACGCATTTCTCTTAAAACCCACAGAATGACAGTGGGTAACATCAATGTAAAGAAAAATCAGCATGTCTTGCCAATACAGATACTGAGATTCAATATAAATATTAAGTTGCAGAAGAAGTAGTAGTAGCAGAAGCAGGAAAATAAGTTAGTTGAGCTTCAGTAGCAAAACTTATACCACGCCGAAAGTGTAAATGTTAAGCCATCTATGCATGTGTTAGTGAAGAGTTTGCTAACGGGATAAGATTAGATGTTAGTTCAAGCCTCTCTAAGGGTAACAAAAGCGTTTCAAAAAGAGGAAGGAGGAAGGCACCATTTGAAGACGAAAGTAGTAAGTGCTAGAAAACATGACAGCTGTGAAACGAAAAAGGATGATCCGTAACAAAATTAAACACCTATTCTACTTCAACAATAGGAAGGCCCACCTCACCTTTAGCTCGGGACCTCACATAATCCCCATAGGAGCGCAAATTTCCATAGAAACAATAGTTATAACCCCCTAAGGGGGAGTTTGATGACATACCCATGAACATATTGTCCACTAACGAACTGATAGCTACTACGAACATCAAGCCCAAGTTAAAGAGAGTCACACAGTGTAGATCTCGCTGTAAATCTGTCAGAGGGTGCAAGTCTTCAATCAGAAAATTTAGTGTCGTCTTCAGTAACATCCATTCTGTAACACAATGTAGGTTAACCTGAATTGAGCTTTGACTTAAAGTGTTTTTATTTCGGAGTTTATTTAACTGAAACAGTTTCCTACTTTACTGAATCTTACATTTTTTCTGCACCCTGATGTAACTTTAGTACACGCGCTATAGAGGGATACTGCGTCTCGAAGGTGAAATAAAATCTTTATTACTTGCTCGTAATAAGCAGGAAAATTGCTCCCCACAGAGACCTTCGCTTCAGTCCATACACAGGCAAAAGTTAATAATATTGGAAATGTTTCTTATTGGCCCATACCTGAACGATAATTTTTTATTACTCTTCATTAACAATGGTTCTTTTACACAGATATGGATCTTTTTTTGCACAAATCGATTTAAAACAATTAAGCTCCAAGTTCTTAGTTTTTGATAAGCACCAAAAACTACAGTGCATGCGCAATAGTTTATAATTTCTAAACGCAAAAAGATGCGAATCAAAAATTATTTTCCCATGAAAGGACTCGGACGATGATACTCGTAGTCTCGAGCAGACTAACGATTCTTCGAGATTAAATTTACGTCACCAATTTAACCCTGACACTTGAAAAAGATTGATAAATCAATATTAAAACACGGATACGGGTCCTTTACTGCATTTGAAAAAGAATCGGTAGAAAACTGTATTATTTCACAATTTTACCATTGGATTAATCCTCCATCTAACTGTCACGCCGCTTCAACGGCCTCATAGCCCCGCCCTTGCGCTGTACCCGCTACAACAGCGATTTTACCAATTCATCGCACGTTAATTAAAAGACGAAGAAAATAGCTCATCATATTTCCTAAAACACTCGATCTACAATATTCGATATCACTGTCTATGTATAAAAAAGCAACATTTCAATGTACGAACATCATCTTCAGGCTGAAAAATACAAAACCTGGGGACTGTGGACTCCTTAAGGGTCAATGGATGTGCCTCAAGGGGTCCATAAAGGATAAGTGAAAAATTAACATCTGTATTCACTATATTTATGCACAGTATCAAGTCATACTTGTTTTGGTATAATAAATAATGTTTACTTTACTCATGCTTTGTGCACGTCACTAAATATAGCATATTCATTGCAAGCAATGTTATGTTCATTTGCGTTTCTCTAGGAAGAAAGGAGTCCATGACTTTCACCAGACTCCCAAAGGGGTCCGTGACTCAAAAAGTTAAAGTATGTTTTATTCCATTCAAACCTTATCCATATCATCTTATGCGCTGGTTTTTCAAATAACTTATTACGAACATCAAAACGCAATGGCGCTTAACCCCGGACAAGCCGGTACCCATTTTCGACACCTGGGTAGAGTGAGTAATTATGGCTGAGTTCTCCTTTTTCCCAACGGAGAAGAAAGTTAAGAACCTCTGTACATCAATCTCACCCACATCTCTCTGAAATCCCAGTCGAAGCGACGGCATGTGCAGGGAAGGAGAAGGATATTGATCAGGTCGGGCTTGCATTGATCACGGCCGGCAAAGGCGTGCATTTTTAAATAGACTCGCCACAAGAGGGCTATAAATAAGTGAGCCACTTCGATGCTCCGCAGGAAGCCTCCACGGCGCACGCGCCCTCTGCTCCTCAGGAGCGAGCACCTTTGTCTGTGGAGGGTGGAATTCTGTGCAACGTGCGAGGGAAAAAAGGAACTCTTTTTCTCGTACTCTGACTACTTCACTGAACTTGAAATCTTCGCAAAGAGTAATTAATCATAAGGCGTAAAGTACTTTGTTTGAAGGGGTTACCTTAATCCGTTTTTTAGATGTAACTGAACTTGAAATCTTTTCAAAGAGTAATTAATCACAAGGCGTATAGTAGTTTGTTTAAGGAGGCTATCACAATTTTTTGTTATAAATGTAGTAAGTGTAAAATGATCGATTGCTCGATGTTTTAATGAATTTTGTTTGACTAAATTGTTCAAGAAGAAGGGTTGCGAACTGCATGACGAGCTAGTATTTTATGATGACTTTGAATGTTGTTCAACAGCTGGAATTTTTGAGTTAACAGTGAAGAACATTAGAAGAAGTTATGGATTTCGGAAATTTTGTTTGGTCGTTCTCATAACTTAATACACTTCATGAAAATATGACGGGAGTATAATTATTGTCCGTGCGTAATCCTGACATCACAGTACTTATTCAAGCTCTGATTACCATTAATGTAATCAAAAATTAATTTTATTCACTTGTTAGTTCTGTGTTTGATGTGGACCAGCCTGTTTTATAACATTTCAGGGTTTTATTCAGGCATCAATTATACTCCCGTTATGTTTTCATGATCTGATGAACTACCATACACTTTTGATATAAAATGACCAAATTTCAATTGAATTGAACTCCACTTTAGACTCAACAAGCTTAATGAAGAAAACTTCCGACGTGGAGAACCAACTGCGTCTGTATCAGGATTACCAGAAGGGTATTTTTCCTGGCCAAATTCAGAAGTTTCGGTCAGAAAGAAGACCAGATCTGGCAGCCTTGGTCTGTATCTTTAATGAGCTGTCATAAACTGGCTCTGCCATTGATTGAGGGGCCAGTCTGTGTGAGTTGCGTCACACTCGCACGCTAGTGACACGGTTATTAAGCGTGCAGCGGTGCCACACTGCCTCGGATTTGCGTCATTACGCGCTACTCGACATCGCCGTGTTCTTGTTTGAATCATATGAAGTAACTGATTCTTCTGATTTGTAAATAAAAGGAAAACTTTGTTTTATATGAAGGAGTAACATTTTCATGGTTTATTTCGGTATCCTATTTACTCAGCTGGCAAATTAAAAAGAGCCAGTTACTTCTGGCCCACCCTGTATAAGGACGTTACTGTAGATTTTCAGTGCTATACATAGTGATTTCTACTATGTATGTGATTTTCAGTGCTATACCTAGTGGGAACTGAACTATGCTTTCATGAGTTAAAAGAAATGGTTTTGTATTAAATCCATAACGATTAAATGAAATGGTATGGTACAGATCCATGATGATTAAAAAAATGGTGTGATACAGTTCCATAATGTTTAAAAGAAATTGCATGATGCAGATTGCAGATCCATAATGATTCAAAGAAATGGTAAGACACAGGTCCATAACGATTAAAAAAATGGTGCACTACTAGATCTATGGTGATTAAAAGAAATAGCACGATATTAGACTCATAACAATTAAAAGAAATAGTAAGATATCAGATCAATTATGATCAAAAGAAAATGAACGATATTAGATCCATAATTATGACTAAAAGAAATGGTGTGATACAAGATCCATAATGATTAAAATAAACGGTATGATGCACGTAGATCCATAATAATCCCTTAGTTCTTGAACATAGCTTTGCATTACCAGTGATGAAGCGAATGTGTAAAGGGAACTCATTTCCAGTTCTTAGAAAAATTAAAATTCAAAGCAAGTGCCTACACCAGCTTACGCAAACCTGCATTCTGGTTTCTACGTGCGTACGCTACAAATGAGGTATTTTGGTTCTAACACAATCGCATGTTTGATTGTGTTCACTAGTTGATTATCGCTGTTTAATTGAGCATGGTCTTGGATATGAAGCTGAAGTAAAGGAGCACCTTAATTTCAGTTTCCAGTCTTTACTTTATGAGTTAAATGTATCACAGACACACGCTGAACTATTGTCAGGACGCATCACAAAACTTTGGCCTTGATTATTATTATATTATTATATAAGAAAGTTTTAGCCTCCCTTAACCACGACAAAGATGTTCCAAGAGAGGAAAGAGGAAGGCACCATTTAGTATGGAGTTGAGGGAACGCGGAATCTATGCACAAGGTGCACAGAAACAGTAAGCTAGGAAAGAAGTTCATGAAACAAGAAAAAAGTTGAAGAAGAAAGTAGTAGGTGCTGAAAAACAGGACAGCAGTGAACCGAAAAAAGATAGTCCGTAACAAAACAAAAACCTATTTTATTACAACAAAAAGGAAGCCTACCTAACCTTTAGCTCGGGCCCTCACATGGTTCCCCTGGGAGCGCTAATTCCCATAGATACAATAGTTGTATCCCCCTGAGGGGCTTTGGCATTGATTTAACCGTCAGAATAGCTCTGGGTGAGGCACAGAAACTCGATTTCTAATATTAAATGGCAATGAAGGTATTGCTGATATAGACTTTTTTTCATAAATATAAGCCGCTTGAAAATAATTGAATGAATGACTCAATGTTTGGGTGTTAGGGACTCACGCTGATGTACTGATGTCCCACAAAAACCCGAACCGAGTATTTATTTTCCCGTATCAGCAATACCATGGTAAAAATACAATAAGCATTTAATTTCTAGCTAAATTATCCTTCACAATTAACAAGATTAAGAAATGGTATTACTGCTACGGGAAAATAAATACTCGGTTCGTGTTCTTGGGGGACATATTGTATAGGGTGTCCAAAAGAAGAGGAAAATTGTCTCGATTTCATTCCTTCACTCGCATTTTCCCTAATTTTTTGTGTGCTGCAGTTTACTGCATGCAATGCAAGTATGAAGGCCAGAGAAGTGAAGCAAGAAAGTAAGCAGGCGACCAACAAAGCGCCTATCATTGTTTGAAAACATTAATGGATGATCCCAGTCATTGACTTGCACCAGTGGCAGCGCTAGCGGAGCCGTGGGTCTTTGTTCTCACGAAAAAGAAAGAAAGAACGACAGGAAGAAAATTCGTTTATTTATAAAAAGCTGATACATGAAATGTAACACAACATATTAGATTTTAAAATTTCTTAATCTAAAGGTCTTTAATCGACCGTTTCTTGAATGTAAACTTTGAGTTTGCGCCTTTTTATATAATTGATGGATCAAATTGTTTGCGCTCAACGCCATCTTTAGAGTCTCATGGAAACCATTGTGTCAAAACAAACGGAGATTTTGAGTACATTGTTGCGCGTAATTGACAAATTTCACCTGTTCCCCTGCGCAATTAATTTTCAAAATTAAAGGACGTTGTACATCTCCAAAACATCCCTTATTACTAACAAAGTACCGGAATATGCGAGAGGTGATCCCGTGCTTGCACGGTGAAGACATGTTAGCATGATTAGTTCGTTTCAGTGTGCGGCGCATGTGCAAGGTATCCCTGTAAATCTTAGCTTATATCTATACATATATTTAACTCTAAGAAGCTTGTTTGCTTGTTTGCATGCTTGCTTGATCATCTCCGTTCACGCTCTGCTTTCAGTATTAGCATAAGGAAAAATTTAAAATTTCTATTTTTTGCATTATAGATACGATCCGTTATAAATACCAGATTCGCGGGGAACATATCTCAAAAATTAGGTGTACACGCAGCCTGACCCAAAGAGCAAACGTATAGTTCAGTTATTCTTGAGATTATTTATTTACCATTTCTTGCTCTAATTTATCGGCGGTTATTCATGAGTACACAGTATTTGTTTGCTGAACTTCCATCGCCAATTTTTCCTTTTCGTTCATTGAATGAGTGTTTGCTATTATCATTACTAGTGATAATATATGAGGTAAAATTTATGTATCCGCTATCAGAACTCGAAAATAAAGTTCAATTTTGTTCGAAATTAGCATACATGTTTTACCTCTCATAACATACATAGAACATCGCAATCGAGATCAAGACAGCCCCCGGAGAACCCAAAAGAGACCAACTATACCCGCAGGTGACACTGCGAGCGAATAACCTCAAAGATCTAACCAGCTTAGCGCTGAGCACTTGCTGGCGAGGTCTTCGTGCAGATTTTTACGGCTTCAGCGCGTGTAGAGACCCAAGTTGTCCAGTCGCTAAGGCTTCCTCTGACCACAGGCCTCGCGATTTCCTTGCTGACAAAGTTGCAGCTCCCAGGACGTTATTAAGTCCTGTGCTGGCTACAGCTGCTCCATGGTGACTTGGACGGAAAATGACATCGATATAAATTCCTAAATTAGAACAGTTGAAATAATGATCACGTAGTATCAAGCAGCGATACTGTAGCACTCTAGCTTCATTCATTTTTATCAGCCCGAAAATTTCCAGCATGCTCTCGTTTTGCTGCTTTTGTTATGAGCCATATATATTTACTGTGAAATTTTTCTCGTCATAAACTATAATTGTGTAACGATAGGCTTATCCATACAGAGACATAGCATAATTTTGAAAGGAACTCCAGCTGCAGACTTAGGGGCTGAATTATGGCAGAGTGCCATGTTGTTAAATGATCGTTCCTCTAATGTTAATATTAAATAGAACTGAAGACTTCAGAGCAAAACACTATAAACACCAGAAATAAAAGAATCAAAGACTTTTTTTCCCCACCCTTGTGTAAGTTTCCGAAAAGATAAAAAAATATGCGAATACTTCGGCCAGTTTTAACTCCTCTAAAGCTCCAAAAAAATAATTAATTATAAAAGAAATCGATACCGTGGAGAACGAAACAGAACACGAATACTAGGCTAGTTGCAAGGGAAAGGCTGAATAAACTCAAATTAAAACAGCTTGTCATCAAGATGAACAATGTATTCCCAGAAAACGACGCTTTTGGGTCGCAATGTGAAAGAAGTTACCCCAAAGTTGTCACTATTACCAGCACGAAAGCGGACGGCGGAATGAGGTGTACAGGAGGCTTTGCTAGAGCGATAACACCCGACAGCTCCGCAGCACGAACGCTAAAGATTCGCGTGGTGGAGCCCACGTGCTCATATGTCTTGCTATGGTATCAGTGCGACGGCTGCAGCGTATCCTGCCGAGAACAGCTGGTGTCTGCCAGTCGCTCACCTGTCAAGCTTCTATTGCTGCACTCACTCTGACGTCACAGGTCGCAGTTATTTGCAAAGCTGCCGAGCCTCTCCCTTTCTCTCTTCTCTGGCTTTAATATCACGGGCTGGTAAACTGATATTTCAGTGTCTCCACAAAAGAATAAACAAAACTTATAAGATGAAATGATTTATGTACTGAGAGTTATATACGGAACGGAAAGTTGAAAAAGTGTGACTTCTTTTTTCTGTTTCTTCTATTTTCTTAGTTGATCAAGTGCTAACAGATTAAAGGATAAAAACTCACATTATCATATACAATGCTTTTTCTCTAGCGCGTTTACGGTAACTGCATGGTTTCAGCAAGAGGTGAGATACGGAAAACTATGTTACGACGATATAATAAGTAACTATGCGTTATTGAGAGTGAGAGTTTAGAGTGTTCAAATAAATGTTGTGAGAGCTTCTATTGTTTTGATGAATGTTGTGAGGGATATGATTGTTGACATGAATGTTGTAAGAGCTTAAATAGTGTAACTGAATATTATGAGGGCTGGGATTGTTCAGACAAATGAGTGGGGGTATGTTTGAGCTTAGTAACCAGTCAATTTGTATAATGCATAACTGAATTAATATATTATTCAATTGGATATAACTAAGGAAATGTGCTTCACAGTCAACTTTTCAGAAGCTTCAGGCAGAGAGCGACTACCCAGTCTAATTTTTTCGCCGGAGCATGCATGTTTTTCGCCGCCCAAGCGATTTAATTACTTGGGCTGCGAAAAACATGCATGCAGGCGGCTTAAAAGTTTGACTGGGTAGGAGCTCATGTAAACCCCGATACTGGAGTTACCGTTGTTGTCAGGTAGGGGAAAGGCTGAAAGGTTTCTAGTAGTTTACTGGGGGTTGGAGCTTGCCAGGTCGGTGCTATCGGTGTTAAGTCAAAATGCGATTCCTCAGACACGACGATTGCTTTTACGCGGCTCGGCTCACGAATGTACGAAGGAACCCAAACTCATTGGCGCAAGCGCTGAAACCATACACTGCTTTACTCGCTTTCTGCCTTAGACACTTTGCGATCTTTTTGATCAGAAAATCCTTCGTCGTGGACGAGCTGGCTTTCTCCCAACACATACACAACGCACACTTTTGCAGATTATTCCTCTTTCCACTTCAAACAAAATATTGCTGAAAATATAAAACAGCCCGCAGAAACGAAGTGTCCTCGAAAATTCTAATTAGAACCTAAGCGCTCAATGCAGAAAAAACTCTGTATGCAGCCGTATTTTCTCAATTAGATCTCTCAGAAGGAGATGTCCCAGAGTTCGTTGCCATCAGAAATATGGTCAGAGGGACTTCTGAAGCGGCATTGATTAAAAAGTTACTCTCACTATTAGTTCATCGGTCATTGGGATCAATGTGAGCGTTCAATCAATATGAATCTCTCATCAATGTGAGTTTCTTATCAGTGTGAGTTTCTATAAAAAACGAAACCGCTGGGTATATTGCTTAGTTTTGTTTGTTTGCTGAGAAATATAGCGAATAAAACACAGTAAGACCTAAAATAACCCAGTTAGCTCACTCATTTCTTCAATTTATCACAAGAAACATTTTCACCAACTCCATAGATACAACCAAGAAGAATTGGCACCAAAATGATAGACAAGTGCTGCGTTTTGATACTGATGGACGAAGTATACAACTGAAGAACAAAAAAATCAATTTTGAAATGAAAGGTAATTCGACCTTGACAAGTCTCCAGATAGCATGCTCGACTTAAATCGGAGAATTCATTTAAAAATCGTGGAATCATCAAGAGAGTCATAAGTGAACATAGTTTACCACGACTCTCCAACGTCTAAAGTCAGAGATGAATTACTGTAGTAATCATTGAATAGCCGAGAAAACCATCTCTTGTAGCTTATCTTTCCCGTATTCTGAGTGGATAAACTCTTGCAATCAACGTGCACGAATTAGCGAAGTTCATTACAGGGCCACCGAGCACCTGGCATAGCAAACACGCAGCCATTTCCACACCGTCTCACTGCTGAACTTTGTTTCCTTGCTCAGGATTTGCGTGTCAAGACACCGAGACCTGTGCCCTGTGATGGGCACATCGAGACAGCTGAGACCGCAAAATGATGATGATAATGAGCGTCATACTTAGTTATTGCTTAGTAAAGATGATAAGCAATTTTCTTCGTCTTTTAACGCGTGATGGACTGAAAAAATTGGAAAAGAAACTAGTAGCGTTTTTTTTTCTTATTTTATGCCTGCATTCGTGCTTATTTTGGTGGGTTGAATGCTATTTCTCCTCGTCACTGCAACACGATGATACAAAAACATTCGATTCAGATTATGTTCTTATTTTCAATTTGTAGTAATTGTTGTAGTAGGAGTAGTAGTAGTAGAAGAAGAAGAAAGGGATACATAACAAGTAGCAATGCTTTCAACGCACTGAAAGTCTCAGCTTGCCTAAAAAAAAAGATTAAGTAAGGTTTGCATGTAAGGGATCACAATGAACTGATACTCTCTATGCAATCGAACTATTGAAATTTAAGAGTAATGGTCCCCATGTGCAATGGACCAAAGTACTACCCATATTGGCGTTATCATTAGCCTTCCGACGTATTATACATTTATTAGTCGGAGTTTTTTTCGTTCTAATAGATCTTTTTAGGTAATAGATCTTTTTAGTTCTTACACTTCTAATTAAAAAATGCTTGAAAACGAATAAGCTCTAAACAGAAAGTGCCACGAGTCAGCTCGTGGTAAATAAAATAATAATAAATCGGCGTGTGAGGTGTGTTTCTGTGCTACACTTTTTGCCTCTGAAACAAAATTTCATTGAACTGACGAAACTTAAAAATTTGGATACCTCCTGAAATGTCTGTAAAATAAAAAAGTACGTCGTTCATCACACTATTATTATTTTATCACTGCGCACCAAAGTCCTCATTCCTCGAACTTCTGCAACTACATAATTATACCCAAAGTTTGATTACCAAACTTGTGTAAATCTCTCCGTAGGAAAGCAAGGAAATGAGGAAGTGCTTGAGACGTCACCTACATTATGTAAATATTATGTTTTCTCTGCAGCGTCAACAGAACTTCCCAAACGGGGGCACAAGCTGAAACGATGCTCGTTTGCTTGTCTAAATACGTCCGTGTGCCCTAGAGAAGAGGACGGAAAGGCCATGGCAGCAGACATTTGCTGCAAAGGCCAACGTGCCACTAGAAGGTCAGCACTACAGTACAATTCCTCCTTGTGTCATTTTACTGCAGTTCAGCCATTCCTATTTGCCCCGAATACACTTTAAACTTCAATGTTTTCTTTACTCTATTATTAACATCGCACCAGGAGCTGCACATGAACCATCACACGCTCAGTGCTTTTTGATGGTTTTTCAGAAACGGTTTTCTATATTTACGAAAAAGTGATTGCTCGTGAACAATGTTTACGTGTTCTTATTTCGGATCAAAGGTAATGTGTTTCAGCAGCATTTACACAGTATAAGGCTCGTAAATTCAGCTTAGATTATCTGTTAGTTTAAGCCTCCCTAGCTTCAGTAAGGGTATTATCGTGTGACAAAAGAAGTTAAAGAGCTATTTAGCATAGAATATAGGAAACATGAAATATGTTCACAATATAATATCCCCACACCCCACGCCGAGAAACAGCAAGATTGAAAAAAATTTTAAGAAACAAAATAAAAGATGAAAAAGAACGTAATACAAGAACATCAGTAAACCAAAAAATATAAACGTAACAAAACAGAAAAAATATCCATTTCCATGAGAGGGAACCCAACCTTCAACTCGAGGCCGCCAAACTTATATTTTGAAGCTTTAACAGCTCTAGTAAATACCTGCCTTCTCTGGTTCTCAGAAGCTTTTATGTGGTGTTCTCAGACTCAGTGCATTGTTATATAAAAACTTTTAGTTCACCAAGAAGCTGCTAAGCTTGTTTTAACATACATTTTTACTTTTTGTTCACCTCGAAGGGAAGGCATTGGACGTGCAGAACACAAACCTTACGGCCTGATCACACACTTCTTACAGTCCGATCACAAGCACAAAACTCTTACTGTAATTTCATTGAACAAACTGAGTTGGTTTACGCAGCAAACAAAATTATTGCAAAGGATGACACTCGCATGCGATATGATCATCATTTGTTCCGATGCCTTATCGAAATGTCAACGCTGCAGTCTGCGACGAGTTCGTGATTGGCTCAGTGCCCTACTTCTACGAAACTTTATAATTGCAATCCTTTTCCGCACATCAAACAATTTTTGTTTATATTACAAATGATCTTCATTCGTACTGCTTTTGAATGCGAGCTTTTTTCGTAGCACGTACTGCTGCTTGTCGTGCGTGTATCAAATTCCGAAGCCAACTTAGCACTTTATACATTAACGGCGATTGCTAACAAAAGTACAGCAAAAAATTTAGCGAGAACCATTGAAACAAGTTCTGTTTAGGCATTAATCCTTCGAAAAAAGCATTTATTTTTAAAAACGAAAACTTATCACATAAAAGTTAATGTTTCATTGCCTTTAGAGTGTTATTCCCAAAAAAAAATCAAAGCAAAAGATAGTGAAGAGACAGCGAAAACTTTTCTTTCCTGCCATACTTCTATGTATACTGTTTCGATGCCCTAGACTTCACACTAAAAATTTTCAGATTTGCAGGAACACAAGTTCAGTAATTTAGAGTTTCAGTGAAGGATAGCATTACTATTATTTATGAAGTTAATTAGTCACATGATTGAAAATAAACATAGGCCAAAATGAAGACACCTGTTTAAAAATAAACGTAAGCTAAAATGAGAATACATAGTGGGCGAAACCTTGATGGTTCGTCAGTGCCTTTTCAGTTAATTTATTTTAGATAAGCAGGCCGCGCCCAACAGTCATGGGGAAACATTCTAAACACTCGAAATATTCCCGGAACTTCGCGAGGGTCGGCTTCCTTCTCAGCACTTCTCGGAAGTGGGCTGGCAAGAGTCATTTTTGGAGACATTCCACAAAGTGCCTTCACGGACTTCGAGCTTATTATCTCGCTTTAAAATTTTTATAAGATAGCCTTGAGATGAAACCTCAACAAGTTCAACTAAGGTTGCTGGATTTAATGTGACATGCGTGCATATGATCACTAATATGTACAACTAAAAAATAATAGAATGAGTAATTATCGGTTTCCGTTTCTAGATCGCTCAACTGCTATTTTTCAGTTTCGTCTCCGTTTGATCTCAACATATCTCTAAAGGTTGGTGCTTTGGCTTACCCACTTACGTAATCTAGCTCCTAAGGTCACTTATACAGATCTTGATCTCCAGACTAGAACAATTGAGGGGCGCAGACGTGTTTAAGGTGGGAATTGTACGGTTCACCAGTCCTCCATTGTGTCTATCGTCCATCTAACATTATACATTTAAATGACCAAAACATTATCCACAAATGCTAACAAGTATCCATAGGAGTTTGCATATCATTCACCTCAACTCCACCACTACCACTAATAATACCATTCGTCAGTAAATGAAAATCATCAATTTTTTTGACGTATTGGATTGTCTACATTAAATGCAGCTTAGTTTTATCACAGAATGCGACTAAAAATTTACCACCATTCAAGCTAACATTTGGAGACGATACAATTGAACCAGTAGAGACGGTAAAAAATCTGGGTGTTTGGTTTGACAAAAATATGACTTTCAATTCACACGTCGAAACAATGTGCAACAAAATAAACGGAACCTTAATGTTCTTTCATCGCATTAAGAACACACTTGACGAAAAATCTAGATTGTTAGTGATTCAGTCTTTAGTTTTATCGCGCCTGGACTACTGCAGTCTTGTATGGGGAAATTTACCTCAATATCGTCAGGAAGAGCTGCAAAAATGTCTAAACTTCGCCGCCAAAGTGGTGTGCAAAGGAAATTTCAATAAATACGATCATGTCACCCCTCTTTTAAGAAAACTCGACTGGATCCCAATACCGAACAGATTCATGATCCAAAAAGCTCGACGAGTGTTCTCCTCTCTGTACCTCCCCCAAAGTAATGCAGAGGTGGTAAAATTTTCTCCATCTAATATCCCAAACAAAAAACCAAATCGGAGGAATGATGTTTTAGTCAGTTACCGTTCATCTAACGTGGGACAAAAAGCTCTCTCAGTTTCTGGAGCTTTTTTGTGGAACAAGCTTCCCCAGCATATCAAAAACTCTAAAACTGTAAAAGAATTTAGAGTAAATGTGTCACGTCATTTTGCATCTCTATAGACCTGCAGCATTTCGGTGTGAATTTCCACATTTACCAGAAATTTTAATTTTCCTGAAATTTCTGTTAGAAAATTAGAAACTATTTCATTTTACGTTTGCTAAGCCATTCGTGCATTCATCTTAACTATTTCTGTCGACAATAATGAGCACCCCAGCCGTGAGTTCAATACAGCAGAATGAACGTTTTTTCCATAATTAGGAGTATTTCCTCATCTTTATTTCGTTATTTTTTCTTCTCTGTGTTAATATTTAACATCCGTATGGAAAACATACTCTGAAATACATTTTGTGTGTACACCAATATACAGGTTTATAAATGTGAGGATTGTGCAAAGTTTATAATGAATTAAATTTTGGCTAACGTTGTCTCGTTATTTCAAAATCATTCTCGAAGATGTTTTCAATCGATTTCGGCTGAGCTGGGGGGAGGGGTTAATTTAAGCATTTTCATTTAGTCTTTTAATATTTTTCCGTGCGTTCAGTGCACACCAGCACTAAACTTTAAAATCGAAAAAAAACTGTTAATTTCTGTTATCAAAATTATCACTTTGGACCATTGCTTAATCTACCTATATGTGCCAAATTTTGTAAATATTCTCCACTCAAATGTGATATCCGGCCACAATGTTACTCCATTTTATCCCATGTACACATGTCTGTATAATGCTGAAGAGTTGTGTTGTTTCTTGACTGTAACCTGAGTTTTCTTAAAAATTTCTATGAAGAAACTAAAAACCAGTTCATTTTACGTTTTCCGAAGTCTTCTTTTCCTTTTAGTTATTTTTTTTTCGAATAATTTCTTTGGATTACAATGAGCTCAACTGTCATTATCGGTGTAATAGATGGTAGGTTGTTTCTATCCTCTTATTTTATATTTGTATTTTTTTCTTATATTTCATTCTCAATAAGTACATATATTAATATGTGTGTGTACGTATATAGGTATATATATATCTACATAAATAGATATACATGTTTCTATCTCATTTCTTTACACAAAAACCATCCGGTTAATAAATTTTATTGCACTAGCGAAATGATTCAAAAATAGATCTCCCACTTACACCAGAGGACGTCTCTGTGAATCGGATTAATGACAAATACAATTATTGAAATTAATCGTAATTTGAGCGTATGAATCGTGGTAAAATTATCTTTCTGTCCGTATGTTGTACAAGCAAATTTTGATGTTGAGTATATGTTTGTTTGCGCATGTCTGCCAAAATTTTGTAGATATTTGTCAATCATGAGTGGTAACTGGCCTACACTGTATCTCCTTTTTATCCAATGTACCCATGTCCGCATGATGTTGCAGAGAATATCGAGAAGATATGATATATGATATGATATATTGAAGATATATGTTTTTTTTTTTTTTTTGTTGTTGTTGTTGTTCCTCAGCGGTAACTTGAGTTTTCTTAAAATTTCCTTTAGGAAATTAAAAAACCATTCCATTTATACGTTTTTCGAAGTCCTTTTCTATTCCTTATCTTTCCTCAGGTTATTTCTTACGATTCATCAGAGCTTGGGCTGTCATTTTAAATATTGAAAGAGTAAGATTATTTTTCATGTCTATTAGCATTTTTCTTATATTCGTTTTCAATACGTATATATATGAATATGTGTGTTGGTGTGTGCGTGAGTATGTACGTGTGCGCACGCAAACATAAATGTTTATGTATCAGTGTAAACATGCACACGTTTCGCACACATATATGCGCACATGTACATATATCGGTTTCTATTTCTACTTTTTGCATAAAAAACAAAACCTCAAGACACATTACATTTTACCTAAAGCTCTGCGATCAGTTAACACTGCACCAAATTTCAGAAATAAACAAATTGATTGCGCTTGCTTTATGATTTATAAATCGATCTATCACGACCCCGAAGGGCATTACTGTGAACAGAAGAAATTAAAAAGTATAAACAGACAAAGGAAATAAAGCACTCGTGCAAAAATTATCTCTATATTTGTATGCCGAACAAGCCATGCATTTCAATTTTGAGTGTAAGTTTGTTTACGCATTCCTAGATGTGCGTGCTGTGTTGCGCGATGTTCTTTACAAATTATTTCGAGACTATCTTTTTCTCAATACTTGATTGTCATTTACGGTGTTGTTTCAATCTAGTACGGTGTAGCGTTTTTTTGTATTTTTCCTACTTCGATGATCTTATAGATAATTCGAAAAATACTAAAGAATTCTTCGAAACTGCCAAGTTCTTAGTTGAAATTATCGAAGTAGGAAAAAGGCAAGAAGCGCTGTACCGGAATCTCTTGGAATATAAAATATCCAAGAGATAATATTTCTCATTTCTCATTCAACTACCCTTGACAGAGTTAAACTATTAGCACGACCCGTATGGTTTGTCTATTAGTACGCCTCGTATATTTTTTATATTAATATGCCTCGTATGCTCTATCTATCTGTACACCTATGATAGTATTGTCTAATATTACATCTCGTATAGTTTGTCTATTATTATGCCTCGTACGGCTTATCTATTTGTACACCTCATATGGTTTGTCAATTAGTATTCCTCGTATGGAACTTTGTTAGACTATTAGCACACCACGTGTGGTTTGTGGTTTGTCCAGTACGCCTCGTATATTATGTCTATTAATATGCCTCGTATGGTCTATCTATTTGTACACCTCTGATAGTTTATCTATTAGCACACCTCATATAGTTTGTCGATTATTATGCCTCGTATGGCTTATCTATTTTTACACCTCGGATGGTTTGTCAATTAATACTCCTCGTATGGATCTTTTGTTTTAGGACGTCTTATATTAAGACTTTTAAAAGCCAATATGTTGGCATATGTATCTCATGTGACAACTTGGAAATAAACGGTTTAATTCAAAGCCTCGCACACGAACGGCTGTTATTTTTCCTCCGCCAGACAGTCCTGTGCCCTCGATATTTGAGTTATTCATCATCTTTATGGGAACCTCAAATAATACGGAGAAGAATTACTCCCAGGTTTCCAACTAATACAATTCAAGTTGTGAAAATGGGACACCGGTCATTCATTCTTACTGGCTAACTTGCGGTTCACAAAAAAGATGATGGAATAAACCTGAGGTTATGTTTTATGGTCAATGTGTTCCTTCAAAATAAAATCCTTCGAAAAAACTTTACCTTAGTTTTAGTTAAGTCAACACCAGTTTTTTGATAAAAAAGAAAGAAAAACAGTTTATTTCCAATGAAGATGACACAAAAACTATCATTGGTTTTTCAAATGTCTTGATAGAAAGATCCTTAGTTGATAAACACAAGAGGGTATCGTAATGCCCATAGTGAGTATCTTAATGCCGTGGGTATCGTAATACCCATGTCAATAGTCGGAAGAAATGATATGTACTTATGACGTTTCCTTGACATCTTCTTTCCCCATACATATCACAGACTCTGCGTTTTCACCACAAGAAACATGTCCCTCCGTACATTTTAGCATAATTTTTTTTATCGATGTTCACTCTTCTTGATACCCATTCGCTGCCCCCAACTTCTCGGATTTTTCTCTTTCATTTATATCCTTGTTTATGCGGAGGTACATAAAGCTGAGTATTAGTTGTATGGTACTAAATTACTTTTGCTCGTGCCTCGGGAATTTGTATTTTAAAAACTTCTAGAAATTTCAGGATTTAGTAGATTTCAAAAATTTCGAATCGATGAAAATTATCTCAATTTCTAGTATAAAACATTTCGGTGATCAAATCATTCATCAGGTACCCGTATTCAAAACATGTAACATAATAAAACTTATAGAATCAGAAAAACAGTACTTAAGAAAAATTTACATTTTTAAGAGCTTAAAATACGTTTATATAACTGGTCACTTCACTAAAAAATGTTTAAGACTGCCTACTTGATTCAAGAATGCCTTATCTCTAAAAATAATAATGAATAATAATGATGAAGGCATCTACGGATGCTTTATTTCCAATCAAGCCTGATACATATCACCTTGTACATTGGATTTTCAAATGCCTTATAACTAACGCCAGGACGCCATGACGCTTTCCCCCGGTCAAGACCGGTACCCATTTCAGACACCTGGGTAGAGTGGGGTATTGTGCATGGAACTTTTCTCCTATACGAAAAACAGAGAAAATCGCCACCGCCAGCGCCGAGTTTCGAACCCGGGTCTCTGCCGCACGGCGGCAGAACCTCTAGCACATGGCCATCGCGAGCAAAACGTGGAGGAGTGAAGTAAGGAGTACAGTATATAATGGATAGCGCTTCCCTGATGTAGGACCAGTTTTAGGTAGTCAATTTTTTATGCATGTTGGGGAAAAGTGAGCGAAGAAATTGAAATCTGCATGTATTCAGATTTTTTCGAACAAAGCCGCTTCGTACACCTTACTTTTCGCTATGAAAACACCATTTGTGACGATCCGTCGCAGAGTCAATCTCAACTCATGAATTGTTAACTTACACGCCATGGATAATATGATATTTTTTAGACGGAGTGTTCATAAGGAATTTCCTTTGTCTCTAGAAAATTCTGTTCACTACTCCCAAAGTGCGTAATGTACTGCAAAGAAATAGTTCTAATACGATGAACTCGGAATTATATGCATTGTAATGTATTAAAAACGCACTCGCAATTTTTAGAGTGCAGTAAATGTTGATTATACTTATAAACTTTTAACTAACTTCGATTAAAACATCAAATGTTTAGGGTCCGTGCTGTTGCTTATGTATATCAGTTGCTCAAATAAGTAGGAAAAATGTAATTAGGTTTGATACTGTGTACTTATTGGATGCCTAGATCGAGGTTGGTAGCGGGCGCCATTCACGCGGAGTATGCGGTTTAATTCCAGGGAATACAAAGCTCGTTTGGTGTTTGTCCTCATCGGAAAGACGGAGTTTTTGGTATAATTCGCCACTCAAACCCCTACCATGTGTCGGGAATGAGTACTGGCTTGACAGGATGTAACCGTCATTGCACCCTACTGTTTCCTACAAGGCCATTGAAGAAACCATATAAATGGTATTGAACAAAAATTTTACAAGAATAAAACGTGGTTTATATATATTTGCATGACTCTTTACTGTTTAAATAATATTTATCTGATATGACACATGCAAACTAACACCTGTTTGAAGAAATGGGTCGTTCCCTTACTTTCAGCTGCAATTTAAGATCCTTCTGAAAAAATTTTACTGTAGCCAGTGCTGCTAACATATCGTTTATTGGCATCGATTGCTGAAAACAGTTTATATCAGTATTTTTTCCTAGACTGTCAAAAAACGTTGAGACTATGGAAAGCATTTCACCCACTGCCTTCATCCTTATACATATTTATTTTATTACATTCATTTAAATACATCATTACGCTCCTAATAACTTGATATGGAATTTTTTCCTTTCAGTTTCTCGCACGATCATTGACATGGGCTATTTTGACACCCATACGACTAAGATATTTTTAAATGTTTCATAATTCATATTATTTTTTAATTTTATTAGACAAAAGTGTTTAATTTTCTTATTCATATCGTGTAATGTTTTCGTTAGCCTCGTGTGGCAATTTTTTGTTTTTAACATTTGTGTGTATGTTATGACAGCGTTATTTAGGAAGTTAATTTCGCAAATTGATTCAATTATATTTCAAATATATTGGTTAAAGTTGTACAAGTATATAATTTATTTTCATGTTTCGGACTCAGGTGATCTTTTTCTGCCAGCATTATTTGTATAGGAAATACTATGAAGTTTCGCCTAGTGGGCGTAATTCAAATTTTTACTTATTTGTTTTAAGTATACCAGTTTGCCGTGCTGGTATTATCAAAAGATAGGTAATTACGTTATTACGTTTGACAGGGTCACCAGATGCCTGGGAAGGCATCAATATATTGAATGAATTGATATGGCCCTTTGACTCAGAAGGAGTAGGTAATCGGGTGCTCTACTGGCACCGTGGTTTTCCAGATCACTTGCACAAGCTTATCCTCTGAAGGACAGTGATACAACGACAACTCTTGCCTGGTTAATTGGGTCGCCTATGGGTGCCGTGACTACGGCCAATCGTGGGGGTGGATCCGCTTCTTGAGAAAGGAGGTCCGGGTCCAGTAAGGCGACGTACTCCAGCCGCGTGCCGTGGCTCGCGGGAATCCGTTGTGAATCCAGGCGAGGACGTATATGTTAGTGTAGTTATCCGCGGATGCGGGTGATGGTATGGCTTAATTAGGATGCCTCAAAAGAGGCAGTACCTTTGTAGGGTTGCTGCGTGTGGAGCCGTGTGGCTGAGTGAATGTGAGGACTTCTCAAGTGAGTCTGAGGAAGGTCCAGATTTTTGGGCTCAATGGCTTGGATTGAGGACTAGGTGGTTGTGTTTGTGTGTTGGCTTTGTAGGTTCTTATATGCCCCTCTGGGGCCCAAGAACTACACTCAGAAGAATCTACACGTGAATGACGACCCTGCCTCGAAAGCTGGCTATCGGAAGCTTGCGAAATGGTTCTCCGCAGTGTTTCCAAAACGGGAGTGACGGACGGGAAAACGTGATCGGCCACAATATTTTCGAAACACATTTTTGGAAAATTTTCGGGTTTTATCGAATGAATTCGGTCTTGTAAATTTATGAAAATCATTACGTTTGTATAACTTAATTTTAGGATGTTAGTTTTTTAATATTTATGAATTTTGGCTGAAGTGTGGCCCAGGGCGTTCACTACAATACCTTCAATTTCTGTGTGGTAGAATAGTTGGTCCTGAGCTCGTTATTTTGCATACTAGTTCATGCGTAAGAGTAAAAAGATTGTTGCAAATTTAGAATTCACAATCTTAGACGCAGAATTATTTAAATACGCTAATTTTACTTTCAACATATGTCCCTGAAAGCACAAGTTACTAGGTTAACATCGGCATCTTTGGGATGCTTTATTTCCTATCAAGCCTGATACATATGATCTTAGCATTGGTTTTTCAAATATCTTATAACTAACCCTATATATAGGACACCATGACGGTTCCCCCGTAAAGCCGGTACCCATTTCCGACACCTGGGTTGAGTGGGGTATTGTGCTTGAGCTTTCCCTTATACCCAACGGGGAAAATCTCCGAGCCAGCGCTGGGAACGAACCCACGACTTCCAGCATACAAGTCCGATCCCTTAACCGCTGTGCCGTGGAGAGCAATACTAAGGTCGTATTTCAATGTAGGTGCGCAGTCAGCGCGTTTTCATCAATGCATTACTGGTGTTATGTTGTTTTTATTATTACTTATATTTACATGTATTATCAAACTTAGATTTAACGCCACATAAGGAACACAATGTTTCATGCTTCTCTCGTAATCATTCGTTTCGAGAAGTGGCATATGGGCTTTACGATACTTATGTGTGTATATTAAATAAGGATCTTAATGTTGAGACATTTCATAAACTAATGTCATACATTTTATGTACCAAATTTATCGGAAATAAATTGTTTTTCTTTTTGTAAGGCTCATATCTCGGGAATTTATCTCTGGAAGTCGATCCGCAAAGACAACAACATAGTATGCAGTGGAGTGGACGATTAAGTAGCGTGGCCAGATACAGAGCAAACAAGTATGAATGTGTGAGAGGAATGTGGAAGTATGTTGCTGTACCTAGTGTCATGTATGGTATGAGTGCTCTTGCCTGGAATGGAAGTGATCTTGAAAAGCTGGATGTAATACAAAATAAGGTAGGACGGTTAGCATTGGGTGCTCCAAAATGGACAGCTACAGAAGCCATTAGAGGTGACCTTGGGTGGAGCCTATTTTCAGAAAGAATGATGAAGGCGGTGCTGAATTATAAGGTGAGAATTGAAAGAATGCAGAATAGCAGATGGGTAAAGCGAATTTTTGAATGGAATCTGAGTGTAAGCTATTGGGAGAAAGTGTGTTGGGGGCATGCAAGGAAGCTTAGTATGCAAAAGATTATTCATGTTAGAATTGGGAGACCTGTGGATGACTGGAGTTTAATAAATCCTGGAGGTGTAGGGCCTGAGTGGGACTGCAAGAGGTGGAAGAAAGAGATTGAGAGGAAAACAAAAGAGTATGGATTGAATAAGTGGAGGCTTAGCATGGTGCGGAAGCCTACACTTGACTGGTATATGAAAAAAGAAGCACCTAAGTTTGAGATGTTCTATGATGGTAGTTTTGGAAGTCAACTCCTGTTTGCTGTGAGATGTAAGTCATTGAGTGTGAACAGACGTACATGGAGGTGGAATGAGAATAATAACAGATTATTTCGGCAGTGTATTAGTGGAGTGGAGGAAACAATTGAGCATTTTGTGCTGGAATGTAGTAAGTATGAGCAAGAGAGAGAAAGTTTTATGAATGTGGTGCTTGAGCAGTATGGAGAGAATGAGTGGTATGCCAGATGTGCTGAAGATGATTGCGGTATGAGCTGTCTTGCTGGATTGGATCAGGAGTGCAATTTGAGTATCATTGAAGCTATGAAATTGTTTCTTGTGCATGCCTGGAGTAAGAGACAGTGACTGGAATGAGCCAGTCAGGTAGAATGGTCAGTAATGACCCAATATGCCTGGGGATGGTGTTTTGACGCACTGGCTATCCCAGTGACGCCATCCAATGGCAGCTTGTGACAAGGATTGGTAAATCCTGAGTAGTTTAGTGGACAAGTCTGGTACCAGGCGCTGAACTCTTTGTGTGATAACTGTGGAGGGAATTGTAGGCCGTTACAAAGGCCCCGACGCTGTCGGCCCTCAATTTCAAGTTCAAGTTCAAGTTCATCTGGCACTCTTACCTGTGAGTCTGTGACTGGTGATGTGCCTAATTGGACCAAAGTAACCAAAGTAAGTAACAACACAGGCCGTAGAAAATTATTTAATGTACTCGATGAACTGTTTAAAATAGATTTAAGAGTGTGAATAAACTGATTCACAGCATTTTAATGCATATTTGCTAAATGTAAATGATACGTATTTTCGTTTTTGATTCATAAAGTGTATAAAATCATGTAACCGACGTGGTTACGGTTGACCTTGAATTGTTCTAACTAGCGAAGAGCACTTTGGCTCATTGTAGCTAGGCAACTATATGCTCTTGAATTTTTCGGCTTGGAGCATTGGGAGTTAGTTATAAATTTAAGGCGAAATATAGCAGTACGGCCCATATCTGTCAATTCAGTGTGTTGCTTTTCAAATGAAATTACTAGTTGTATTTTGCATTTTTTTCAACTTGAAAGATATGGGTGTAACTAAGAATTTTAGGTCAATTTTTACTTTAATGTTGTCAACAATTTTCATAATTTCGTTGCCAATAATCAATAAAGGAACACATTTAAAAACGTTTTACACGAATGATATTCTGCTCGCTGATGCGTTATTTTCAAATTATTCAACTTTGAAGTTGGCTTGTGCACGCCAGGGAAGCGAGCTCACCAAGCGTAATTTAATTAATAACGGAAGCTAACCCCCTATTGCGAACGTAAAGAGGTTGGGTCGTGAGGGGGAGCCATAGTTCTTCTAGTTAGTGGAAATTCTAGTTCTAGTTCTTGCAACTTCTAAGTTGAATAATTCAAAAATAATGCACCAGTGCCCAGAATGTCATTCATGTAAAACATTTTTAAATGGGCTCCTTTACTGATGGTTCAAAACGGAATGTTTAATTTTGGTGGATCACCTAAACTCAATATTGACCAAGTTCTATGAGCACTTTTAAAGTTCACCAATTTATGGGTGTAAATTTTTTCTTCAATCATTTTGTGTTATGAAATATTAAAGAGGTATTATAAAATATTAAAGAGGTATTCCTACTGCAATGCATTGATCTCTAGAGAAGAACAGTGCAGATTTATTCATTTTGGTCAATATGGAGTTTAATGCACTCACGGATTAACAATTCCATTCCAAAGAATCACTACAGGAACACATTTAAAAACGTTCATGTGAATGACTTTCTGCTTGCTGATGCATTATTTTTGAGTTATTCAACTTTGAAATTTTCGTCTTCCGTAGTCGTTTCTGTCAGTTGCGCGCTCGAGCTGGAGATGTTAGAGTACGTTTGGGTACTTTGTAATTTATTACTAGCTGACCCGGCAGAGCCTGAACCCACTTCTAGGATGTTTTAGTTAATAAAACATTTTTAAATGTGTTACTTTAGTGATTCTTTGGAATGGAATTTTTAATTTCTGTGAGTGCATTAAACTCCATATTGACCTTCATTTTTATCACAAATGGCGGTCAATGTGAAGTTTAATGCAATCACGGAAATTGATAATTATATCCGAAACAATCACTAAAGGAACCCATTTAAGAACGTTTTTCAAGAACGACATTCTGCTCGCTGATGCGTTATTTTCGAATCATTGAACGTTGAAGTTGGCCGTCGCGCGCCCAAGAAAGCGAGCGTAATTTAATTAAAAACGGAAGCTAACCCCCTATTACAAACGTAAAGAGGTTGGGTCGTGAGGGGTAGCCACAGTTCTTTTAGTGAAAAGTATAAATAAAGCTTCTAAACCACCCATTAGGGTGACGACCGCAATCTTGTTTACATCGGGTCTAACATGGCGACCACCATGGGCGACGCCATTTTGGAACCGATGTCAACAAGATTGCGGTCGTCACCCTAATGGGTGGGTTAAAAGCTTTATTTATAATTTTCACTAGAAGAACTGTGCCTCCCCCTCACGACCCAACCTCTTTACGTTTGTAATAGCTTCCGTTATTAATTAAATTCCGTTTCACGCGCTCGCTTCCTTTGGCGCCAAGGCCAACTTCAAAGTTCAATTATTCGAAAATAACGCATCAGCGAGCAGAATGTCATTCATGTAAAACGTTCTGAAATGTGTTCCTTTAGTGATTCCTGGGATCGGCATTATTATTTTCCGTGATTGCATTAAACTTCACATTGACCCAAATGGCACTTATAAAAACTGATTTTGAATATTTCAATAAATATTATTAGTATTATTAACTGTGTTCATTTTTTCATATCTTATTCATGTTAAGAACAAAATTTTTAATTAAACTTTATTTGGCAGGTATCCAATGTTTCGTCTTATCTCTGCTGTCCTTCCTGAAACAGCTGTTCAAAATTTGACTGGCTTATATTTTACAGGTAAGTTTCAGTGTGCTAATCATGCATAAAGTAGGATTTTGCCAAAGGTTCCTTTTGATGTCATTCTTCACAAAGAAATTCGGTAAATGTGTAGCGTTGGTCAGTAATCGATTTTCCACTTTTCGGTGTCTAATCGTAGTTAATTAGATCGAAATAAACAAGTTTTCTTCTATGCACTTTCCGTCGTAAATGGATATTTTACAAGTTATAGCGGTAAATTACTGACCGCAACTCCAGTGTCTGAAGCGGGAACTAATTCAAACAGCACGTTGGACGGCAACACTGCAATGCCGTCTCGCTTCTAGTTCGATCGTCATCAAAGACGAAACCAAACCTACCGCTATACCTCGTTAAATACTCATTTGACGGAAAAAGTGTATAGAAGAAAAGTTGTTTATTTCGATGTTATTACCATGATTCAAGCAACAAAAATTTGAAAATTGATGAGTAGCTGTTTATTTGAGCGCATTCGTCATCATAGACGAAACTAAACTTACCACCATAACTCGTTAAATACTCATTTACGACGGAAAGTGCATAGAAGAAAACTCGTTTATTTCGATCTAATTAACTACGTTTAGGCACTGAAAACTCAAAAATTGATTACTGACCAACGCTATACATTTACCAGAAATTCAACAAGTGTTTGCAATTCTTTACTTAAATAATTTATTTTAAATCTTAGATTAAAATTAGTTGTTTTCAGTTGTGCTAATAATATATTCATGCCATATATTATCATACCAGTTTAAAATCTTTATTTGAAATGTATGTATATATTTAGGAGATAAAAGTTAACAGTGATATTAAATTTCCTTTAGTGTTTGTTGAACACCTGCTACACAGCTTACAGTTGTTTGATTGGCTATGAACTACTGGCCTATTTGGTAATATTAATACCATAGCTAAAGATTTTATTACTCTACAAGTTTATAAATTGCTCATCCTGATTGTGATTCTCCAAAGTATGAGGAGGTTTAAATTGATGTGTGAATGAAAGCTGTCAATTTATGAAAGAAAGAAAGAAAGAAAGAAAGAAAAGAAAAACCGTTTATTTCCACGTTGCCACATGAATAAAAGTTGCCACACAACAGGAAAGAAAATTATAATTTCAAAATGTGTTACTTTGGTTGAATTTATGTTAGAGGTTTTGAAATTTCATTTTAAAACATCAATATCTGATAACCGTAGGAGAGAAGCAGGCTGCAGGGGAAAATGTGCAGTCCATTAGATATCACAACTAGGGCTAAGTATGATAATTTTGAAAGTATTTTATAGTTTCTTCACCATCTTCATGCATATTGAGTGCTGTAACCATCCTGGCAATTTTTAACCCGTGTATACACCATATTTCAAACAAACTTACACTGTGGTGTCAATTTGATCCCCACCCTATTTATTAAAGTAACAAAGCACAAAGGTAACCCATTTCACGTATTTGGGTAAAGTCACAAAGCCACATTCAAATATAGGGATAAAACCTGCAGTTATTTGAGTGTAAAATTCAGTTGGGGTGATTTGACCCCATCGTGCATCCACAGATTAAGCAATAGTTCACTGCTTAGGTGTGGGCTGAAGTGTTAAAATTGAACAGTTTTCCTATGATTGACCCTTTGCTTATTTTGCAGCTCAGCACTGGCTTACAGTTGGCAGTGGCAAGTTACATAGTGAGCAGACAACTACCGAGTACCCAACCATGAAGGTGGAAATTCTACCAGCACTGTCTGACAACTACATGTACCTGGTGGGTTTTATTTCCACCATGCTGATTTTTAGTGTAATAGAAAATTCTATAAGTTAAGCAAAAGAATTTGTGGAGAGTGAAGTTTCCTTCCTGATTCAGTGTTGAAAGTGACACTAATATCCCTAAAAGATTTTTCAATTTTGGTGTTGACAGCCATTGAGAGAAAGCTTGTCGATTCCCGCCTCCATTTCTTTTGGAGGTTTTCATAATCGGGCTCCCTAAAAAGTATGTAAAGATTTACTCCATGGAAAGTTCAATTTCAAATTACTCACCAAAAATGTTCTCAAGTGCATTGTAAAAATGTAGGCAGAGAAAATATTCTTGGCCTAAATACTTTGCTGGTGGTGTCATCAATTGTCTGCTTCTAAAGTTGTATGAGCTTAAAGTTTGTCTTTTCTTTGAATTCCCTCATTTGTTAGGAGTGGCTGGCATTTCTATTTATTTCGTGAATGTTACCTCATGTTGCCCAAGTTCACTGGTCTGATACTTGGTGTTGTCTCAATAGTCAATATTGTTCCTCTATTCATCCTTGGAGCAATTGAGTAAAAAGACTAGTTGGTATTGCTAATATGCCATAATCTCGAAAATAAAGTAGTACTAGAATTGTTTACCACAATTTCATTTCATTTTCTACAGATAATCGATGAAGCAACAAAAGAAGCGGCAATTGTTGACCCTGTGATGCCCAAGACTGTTTTAGAGGCTGTCAAAAAGGCACAAGTAAACCTGACATCCGTCTTCACCACCCACCATCACTGGTAAATGGCATGCTTTGTGTCTCACAAAAATGTACGCATACTTTGAATGACAAGAAAAACATTATTTATGAACATGGAGTGAAATGGAATGGCTTCAGATATAGAAGACAAATGTAATTGAAGAATCATGTTTGCAAATGTTCAAATTGATGACCATATTTGTCCAGACAACCCTGATAACGCGCACCAAGGGATTTGCTTACGTCACGAAACAGGTCATTACAAATATTGTGACATTGTCTTTCAATTTCCAATTTCAATGCTTGGTTTGGTGCGATGAACTTTGTCTTTAGAAATTTTCCCACAAAATGAAGTCTATGGGTGTTAGGTTCCATCTGCTTCAAATTTGTCTCTGATGCAAGCAATGGTCCGGCGCATTAGTGGGGGTTTTGCGAATTCAGTTCTGAATCGTCTTTGCGCTTTCGATCTTTGAATAACATTTCATCACAGACTTCCTCCCTTTCTAGCTAAGTTGATTTTCTTCCATGCTGTGATGAATTAAATACTCCTGCAATTCAAAAAAAGGCAGCATGGTAGCGACAGTCAAGGTTTGAGTACATTTTTTTTTTAGATACCCTGTATATAAGGTGAAAATTAGAATGCTCTTTATTTAAGGATTATCGGGATAAAAATTGGTTTTGTGTCTGTGTTACTGCTGACCATATAGTTTTGAAACCAGTATGCTTAGTTAGTTTATGAGTCACCTGATTGAGCAATGTTTCAAAATATTAAGTGGCTCTAGAGCATTGAATTAGCTTCACAAAAACTTGCTGATATTGTACATTGGTTTCATGACTCTTGCACTTATGATGCACAATGCCTTTAGTCTTTTTGAGATCCTTCCTTGACATTCCTCCTGGTACCATGTCTTATCAATCCTCATGGTACTTTCTACCTTTAATTCTCCTGGTACCATATCCCTTTAATCCTCATGGTACTTTCTACCTTTAATTCTCTTGGTACCATATCCCTTTAATCCTCCTGGTACCATATCCCTTTAATCCTCCTGGTACCATATCCCTTTAATCCTCCTGGTACCATATCCCTTTAATCCTCCTGGTACCATATCCCTTTAATCCTCCTGGTACCATATCCCTTTAATCCTCCTGGTACCATATCCCTTTAATCCTCCTGGTATCATATCCCTTTAATCCTCCTGGTACCATATCCCTTTAATCCTCCTGGTACCATATCCCTTTAATCCTCCTGGTACCATATCCCTTTAATCCTCCTGGTACCATATCCCTTTAATCCTCCTGGTACCATATCCCTTTAATCCTCCTGGTACCATATCCCTTTAATCCTCCTGGTACCATATCCCTATAATCCTCCTGGTACCATATCCCTATAATCCTGCTGGTACCCCGTCTCCCTTGTAACCCATCTTTGTCACAGGGACCATGCTGGAGGCAACGAAGACCTGGTAAAGGAGTTCGAAAAAGAGCTCAAAGTGTACGGCGGAGACGATCGCATTGGCGCTCTCACGCAGAAGGTGAAGCACGGCGACACCTTCTCGGTGGGCAGGCTGGTCGTCAACTGCCTGTTTACGCCCTGCCACACGCGGGGCCACATCTGCTACCACGTCACGTGCCCTGATGACGCGACGCACAGGCCTGCCGTCTTCACTGGTGTGTGCAGTGGCATGTGCAAGTGGTGCTTCGTGTAAATCATAGTAGAGGAAACTAGATAGTCACATCCATGGGACAAAATACACCTCTTCTTGTTCGGCAAGCCAATAGAACGGCCTTATGTCAAACAAACTTCATGGTGTCACCATCGCGACATGTTAGACTAATTGTGGTGCCAGATTTAGGCTAGCAGGGTTGTCAGATGCTATATGAGCGCTGCTATTGGTCCGTTGCCATGTCAGCATTGTCGACAAAAAAAAACTGGTTTGACCCTACCTTGTTTCTTCTACCGTGGTGTACATCTTGAGTAACAAGCGTGAATTTTTATCAGTGTGTGCAAATACTGAGTAGTGTGTGTGGTTGTTTGTTGGCGTGTGTTAATGTTGGGCAGCATATAAAATCTCTTTCGATGTACATAAACATTGTGAAAGCATGCAGTAGAACCACTTGAAAGTGTATTCTAAATACCTGTGTGTGCATCTAGTAAACATAGCTGAGAAATCATGTTGTGTACTGTATGTCAATTAGAAGTTACAAAAAATATTCAAATTTCATCAAGGTTGCTATAAAAGGAAAAATTTAAACAGCCTGATTGCCAAGCATAAAAGATGATTTTTTTTCAGGAGTCTGCTGCACAAACCACACTACAGCAGAAGTAGTAAAAGTAGAACGCGAGTGGTAACTTTAGCTTGCATTTATCTACCATTGCTATGATACCAGTAAAGAAGCTGTGTATGTACCTTTTTTGCTATGCTTCAAGCTCACAGGGGGAAGATGTGAGGTCCTGAAGTTTAGGTAGGGCTACCTTTTATTGAAGTAGAATTAATTTTTGTTTGGTTGCTGACCCTCCTTAATCTTTTTAATGCTATGCTTTTTTAGCCTTTATTACTTTCTCCTTCATTGTCCCCTCAGGGGGATACAACTATTATTATATACAATATCCCCTCAGGGGGATATTGTATCTATGGGAATTAGCGCTCTCAGGGGAAAATGTGAGGGCCAGAGCTGAGAGTTTGGTAGGCCTTCTTTTTGTTGAAATGAAATGTTTTTTGTTAGGTTAAGGACCACCTTTTTTTGGTTCACTACTGTCCTGTTTTTCAGCACCTCTTACTTTCTTCTTCAACTTTTATCTTATTTCATCAACTTCTTTCTTAACTTGTTGTTTCCATGCCCCTTCTGCATAGATTCCCCATTCTCTTATCTCGATACTAAATGGTGGTCTCCTCCTTCCTCTCTTTGATACGCTTTTTTTTGTAGCAGTTAGCGAACTTTAAACTAATTTATAATCATAATCTTATATCATACCGCTTCCATGTGCGGGGTAGGAGTAAACATTTTGTGCCCAGCGTCATCATTTTCTGAATTCCATACTGAATGGTGCCTTCTTCTTTTCCTTCATTGGAACTGCTTTGTCCTAATTAAGGAGGCCTAAAATATTTTACAACCTTATCTAACTTACAATTTAACACAGTCTGTTAAGGGGGTAATCAGAAACTGATTTAATTAATGTGGTAAACCTAAAATAGCAAAATATTTGCGTTTTAATGAGTTAGAATTTACTCACATTTCTTCATAAAATAGTTCATTTTCGATACACTTAAAAAGGTAGGTTTGACATCATTTGAAAATCTGTGCAACTGAGAGCTAGATGCACTGGTCACGGATATTTCAGGCGACACGCTGTTCCTTGGTGGCTGTGGCAAGTTCTTCGAAGGCAACGCAGAGCAGATGCACACCGCGCTCATCAAAGTGCTGGGGGAGCTGCCTGACGACACTGTGAGTGCTGTGTATTTGTTTATTGCTTTCACTGCAGTAGGTAAAACTGAAGTTTAAGATTCAAATCATATTTAAAATCTATTATACCGAGCAATGTTAAAAATAGAAAACAATAACTGGATCATGCCTTCATTCAGTTTTAATCAAGTATTTATACAATTTTAGTTTTTACCCGGTCAGCGGGATTTTGAAAATCCTCTCTGGGGCCGCCGGTGGCTCACGTCACAGTCGAAGTGTTAAATCCAGCATAAAGTATTGACTCAAATGCATATTTAATACTGAAGATTGGCTTTCTATTCATACCCGTTTATGAATATAATGCAGCATGCACTAGTTGTATTGTCATTGATATTACAGATTAAATGTTAAATAATTAGCATGTGGCTGTGAAGGACTAACCACTAGCTCATTAGTGTGTGGCTCTTCTTGGTTTATTCACATTTTCTTCTCGTCTTCTGCTCAGGGTGCTCAAAAAAAAAAATCTTGCATTAAATGACGGTAACTCAGGGTTGCTAATCCAGTTTTCCTTTGAACAGTAGAAACTGCGTGAAATTAATTTGATGAATTCTGAGTTATTGCCTCTTAACATCAGAGTTTGGGATTTGTAGCCCATCCTTCTCTAGAGCGTCACGTAAACTGGATCTTTTTTTATTCCCCTCAGGGGAATTCAACTTTTGTATCTATGGGAATTAGCGCTCCCAGGGGAACCCTGTGAGGGCCAGAGCTAAAGGTTAGGTAGGCTTCCTTTTTGTTGTAGTAAAATAGGTTTTGTTTTGTCCGGACCATCTTTTTTCGGTTCACTGCTGTCCTGTTTTTCAGCACCTACTACTTTCTTCTTCAACTTTTTTCTTGTTTCATGAACTTCTTTCCTAGCTTACCGTTTCTGTGCACCTTGTGCATAGATTCCGCGTTCCCTCAACTCCATACTAAATGGTGCCTTCCTCTTTCCTCTCTTAGAACATCTTTGTCATGGTTAAGGGAGGCTAAAACTTTCTTATATAATAATATAATAATAATCTTTTTTTATTTTCTTTATATTATACGTTTTTTGCTCATCATTAAAATTTGTACGTCATGTACTGTGTTTGTTTAATTTTCGTGATTTTTTTTGTTATCTTTTGCCTGCCCTCGTGTATTTTCCTGTCGTTTTTCTATTTTATTTCCCTTTTGGGGTACTTATCTTGTATTTATTTCTCATCTTATGCTGTGTTCTACTTAAAATTATCTTCTTATTGTTCATTCTCCTTCTTTTACTTGTTCTATCATTCATCTAAGTGGCACTCGAGCCTATTTCAGGAATTTTTTAATGGCTAAACTACTCATTATTGCTATTTCCATTTTCTCTCTGCAAAAATACTAACAAAGGAAGCATTTTGTTTATAACTTTGCTTTATGTGGTTCCGTGGGTGTCAGAAAATGTGAAAGATGAAGCTCGGAAGATATCCTGGAAGAGATACGTATCAACCTTGAATACAGATACCCCCATGGCAAAGGTGTGGCAGCGCGTAAATAAGATGAAAGGAAGGTATGGCTCCAGGAAACCGTGCTTGGAGATTGACGGCACTCTCACTGCAGATCCAGGACGTGTAGCGGATGCCCTGGCCCGGAACTTTTCTCATGTGAGCAACAGTCGCTCATATCTTCCTGCTTTCCTGGCGCTTAAGCGCCAGCAAGAGCGGCAGGCACTTGACTTCTCCACGAATGCCATGCTGTCTTACAATGACCCCCTCACTATTACTGAGTTATACTATGCCTTAAAGAAGTCAAAAAATACAGCACCTGGCCCTGATGGCATCCACTACCAGATGTTGAAGAGAATGCACTCTACAGCAGTCTGTCACCTCTTATATATTTGTAACAAAGTATGGAACGTGCACATGTACCCACGCCAGTGGCGCATTGCAACAGTCCTGGCCTTCGCAAAACCAAATAAACCCCTTTCTAATCCGAATAGTTACCGCCCTATTGCTCTAACCAGCTGTATTGGCAAATTGATGGAGAGAATCGTCAACATCCGGCTCATGAGATGGTTGGAGTCTGAAGAATTGATGAATCCTGTTCAGTTTGGTTTTCTGCCGCACCGAGGGACAACAGACGCTCTGGTTCGTCTCCAGAACTACCTGGTGGCCAATCTCGCCGAGCGCCGCCAGACTCTGTGTGTCTTCTTTGATCTGCACAAGGCTTATGACACTGCGTGGAGATACGGAATTCTAAGAACTTTGCACGGATACGGACTCGGTGGTAATTTGGCCATGTATGTGGAGGAATTCCTAAGAGAAAGAACTTTTCGCGTCAGAGTTGGCACAACGTTGTCCTCGCTGCAAGTGCAACACGAGGGCCTACCACAGGGCAGTGTAATGAGCTGCACACTTTTCAGCGTGGGCCTTAACGAGATTACATCTGCTTTGCCTCCCGACGTGTCGGCGTCTCTATATGTGGATGATTTCATGCTTTACTCTTCATCTGCACACCTGCCAGCCTTGAGCCGCAGGATGCAAATGACTATCAGCCGTGTAAACAACTGGGCTACAGAACATGGCTTTGTTTTTTCCTCGGATAAGACTGTTGGCCTGCACTTCCAGGGGCGTAAGCGCTGCAACCCTCCGCGGCTGGTGCTACAAGGAAGGAGAGCAAGCTTTGTTCATAGTGCCAAATTCTTGAGAATGATTGTGGACGATAAGCTGTCATGGAAACCTCACTTGAACTCTTATCAAGCTTGAGTGTACCCAACGAATGAATATACTGAAATATCTATCTGGTTTGTCATGATGGGCAGACAGGGCTACGCTGCTCAGGATATACAGGACGCTTATTAGAAGTAAGATTGATTATGGCTGTGTTGTCTACCAAAATGCCAAGGAAACTAACCTGGCAAAACTAGATCCGCTGCATCATACCGCCCTCCGACTGTGCACTGGCGCCTTTCGCACTTCACCAGTGGCTAGTTTGTGTGTGGAGAGTGGCGAGCCTCCTCTCTGGGCACGGCGGCTTACCCTGAGCCTGCAGTACTTGGCCAGACTGGAGCAGCTCCCTCTATCCCCAACTTGGATGAGCGTACACGCACCTTTGGGACGATATCTACGCTTCCCATTGTTACGATACGAGCATGGGCCTGTCGGCTTCTCGTTACCGAAAGAGGAATTCAAACCTCTATAGATGAAGGATAAAGGAAAATTAAGACGGAAATACACAGGATGAGAATGGGACAGGAAAGAAAGAAATCGGAAATAGTAGTGTTCGCATAGTGCACCACGAGTCTCCCTTAGTCTATCAGCATGGATAATGACAA
The DNA here is from genome assembly GCA_030386875.1 of Morinoia aosen. Taxonomy (NCBI): domain Eukaryota; kingdom Metazoa; phylum Arthropoda; class Malacostraca; order Amphipoda; family Talitridae; genus Morinoia; species Morinoia aosen. The sequence goes on from CM059563.1 coordinate 18,574,487, forward strand.
CATTGAAAGACTAGACATATTTTTATTCTTGACCGTAGAATATTGAACACGTGAGTTAAAGGTGATAATTGGCAACAAACACTAACACAAAGTGACACACCCCATGAAAAAACGTGCGCTTCGAATCATGATGGGCGCCCGCAACGGTTGCATGTTTTAACGTTACGCAAAATTTTTATGATGACTATCAAAAGAAGATCTACTCACAATAAACCAGAACAAGAAAATAATTAATAGCTGGACTAGAGTACGCCCGAAATGAAAATTGGGATACTGTAAAACAATAAAACCCTTGACTCACACAAGGTGTTAAATGCGGAACACTTAAATTTGTGCTACGCACAATGTGAAGCTCCACACACCACGATAAACAAACAAAATCGAAATCACTCCAGATAGCGCGCCATTTCCAACACTTTCCAATGTGCTGTTTTGTACCTAAGCTTGCACTTTTATTCACCGTTCAATTTCTCAACTCCACTATGTCACCCTAACTCTTCTGTGATGCGTCGTTGAAGTGAGGCGAACTCTGCTTCCACTTATGGCTTGAGGAATGTACGAACGTTCAGTTGATCAGACTAACATCCGCTGATGCCCCAATGCCGGGCGGCCGGCTGGTGCTGCTCCCTGTCTGCAACGCGTTTACCGCTCTTGAGTGCCGAAGGAGCTTGATCATCGTGGCTTGCGCGGGATCGATGTTGTATGATTGCAGCTTTCGTAAATGCGTGGTTCCAAGGGGCATGCTGGAGTTGCCTGTGAGATTGGAACTGGCGTAGACAAACTGAATGTTTTCGCTGCAGTTGTTGACACGTTTGCACTTGACGATCATTGCTGTGAAGCTGATGTGCTTCGAGTGGATTTCTGCCGCAAGTTGATACTTCGATGGCTGCTGTTTTCCCGACTTTTTACTCGCGAGACTTCAATGTTGTCACCTCACACCGATGTTAAAGTTTTGGTACTCTTGTGCGAGGTACGCCGGCAAAGCCGGAGTACTCTGTTTGCGTGCGTGTCCTCACTCTCTCTTTGTTGCGAAACCCCGCGAAAGAACCTCGATTATTCTTGTCGTATCCTTATATGTGCGTGGCTCGGATCCTTCTCGAATGTTCACGAATGTTCGCAGTTACAATGACAGCATTTTACGGCTGATTGGAGGAATTCTTCCTTGTCCTGACGTCTCGAAATTTCATTGGCTAGGTGCCCGCTTTCTTGTGCCACACCTTCGACGCGCGGCCTGTTCATTGGCTCAGATGTTGCGGCTTTTGCTAAGGCCAACCCTCGTATCGCGCCTTCGTGCGAGGCCTGTTCCCATGCCCAAGCGACGGCCGGCTTAATGGTTTGGACATTCCAACGTCTATCGCAGCTTTTACCTCAAACTGTCCTCGCAACACATCGTATTATATAAGATATAAGATATTTCACTACTAGTATATAAGATATTTCACTACACCATACTTCCTTCCTTCATCCATGAGCTATCATGTACTGGTTCAGACCATGCAGCTGGACGGTATGCGAGTGTGCCCCTGTATTCCTGATAGCCCGACTACCAATAGAGACTTTCTGCACTAGGTGTCGGCTGCCCAAAAAGCTTTCGTTGCCGGCCAACGCCATAAGAGGCCTGTTTCTTGAACATGTTGCTGACCAGCACGCTGCTACAAGATCTACACCGATGGCTCAAAGTCCGACAACGCTGTAGGGTGCTCCGCTGTCTCGGGTGAGGTGGTGAGAGCTGGAAGACTTCTCCCGGAGACCTCTGTGTTCACTGCTGAACTGTATGGTGTCGTGCAGGCTCTGCAACTCATAGAGGAACATCCAAATTACCACTTCACTATTTTCACGGACTCGAAGAGCATCATAGATGCTATTCAAAACTATGCAAGCAGCCACCCCGTTATTGGTGAGATTTACGATGTGTTGATGCGACTTGTACGCGTCTCAAAACAGGTCAGGTTTTGTTGGGTGCCTGGGCACGTGGGTGTCTCGGGAAATGAGAGAGCAGACACCGAAGCAAAATTAGCGGCCGCCGCTGAGGGAGACACTTTGAATGCATCTGTGCCCTGCCGTGACTACTACCCTATAATTAAGGCAGCAGTAAGAGAATTATGGCAACAGCGGTGGGCTGCCGAGAATAACAATAAGCTCTGGAAGATTAAAAACACTGTGCGTGAATGGACCTCGTCCAGCTGTCGTAGCTGCCGGATGGAGGTGGCTTTGTGCCGTCTGCGGATTGGTCATACGAGACTTACGCACATCCACCTCATGGAGCGGCTCCCCCAACCGCTCTGTGAGCGATGCAGGGTTCCTTTGACCGTTGAACACTTCCTTCTCGTGTGCCCGTTGCATGCAGGTGTCCGGCGCGCGTGCTTTCCACGTCTGTGCGGTAATGATCCGGATACAATGATGCGCAGCATTCTGGCGGAACCTGAGCGTGCCCCTTTCCATACTGATGCACTGAGAGCTTTTATTGAATCGTGCAATATACTTTCAAAAATTTAATTTTGTGATGAAAAATAAATTTCAAGCCTTGCTATCTTAATGATAAACTGTAATACGGCCGAGCGCGCCTACGTGATGCCCAACGGGGGTTTCAGCGTGGGTACGGCGCTCGGCTGTAAAATGGGTGGGCAGCTGAAACCCCCTGGGGCTCGACTGCCCAATGAATTCATATGTAACCTGATTTTCTGTTTTTTCGGAATAATTCCGGGGACTTAATACTTGATTTTATGACTGAACTGGTGGAGCAGTTGTGTTTGTAGCAACTGAATTTAATTTGAGCTTATCATGACTGACTTTTTGTTGTGTTTGTGGCTGCAATGTCTAACCTGTTTGCGTATTCTTAAATATGTTACATGGAGCTCCGTGATGGTGATTGATGGTTATTTTGTACCACAGCGGTGATGTGACCGATAGGTCGATAATTGAGACGCGAGACCTTCGGCGCGATATAGTAGGACCTACTGAAGCGCTAGCAAATTCATGGTACTACTACTACTACTACTACAACTACTACTACTACTACTACTACTACTACTACTACTACTACTACTACTACTACTACTACTACTACTACAACTACTACTACTACTACTACAACTACTACTACTACTACTACTACTACTACTACTACTACTACTACTACTACTACTACTACTACTACTACTACTACTACTACTACTACTACTACTACTACTACTACTACTACTACAACTACTACTACTACTACTACTACTACTACAACTACTACTACTACTACTACTACTACTACTACTACTACTACTACTACTACTACTACTACTACTACTACTACTACTACTACTACTACTACTACTACTACTACTACTACTACTACTACTACTACTACTACTACTACTACTACTACTACTACTACTACTACTACTACTACTACTACTACTATGATCGCAATTCAACGCCAAAAAGTGCCCTCGCTGAAGTGCGGTGTGTTAGCGATGCTGTAAAATGACCCACAGACTTCGGGACGGGGCGGGACCTTTATGAATCGATTCCTCGGGAATTTTTCTGCATTTTTTGGGTATGAAAAATTTCTTTTGACGCGTTTTTCATGGAGTTTTAGGCATTTTTCTTTTGCTGGCGATTAGAAAATGGCACGAAATGGCCATTTTTGATCTCTGCTTTTTTTACGCTGAGATGTCATGATTTTTTCTGGTAAACCAGAGGTGATCAGGCCGAATTTTTCAGTCTCACCATCGAAATCCTTATTCCACCATATTTTAAAACGTTGTTTCGAAAATGCCCCAAAAAAATTGGGAGAAGTAAATTTTTCACTTATATAAGCTTTTTTGGTGCCCTGGTGACATGTAGTCAAAAACCACTTTCTCGAAAAACGGCTCAACGGATCGTTTTCAAATTTTGTAGGGATCGAAATCATGGAAAGTTAAGCTTTTACTGTTAATTTGGCGATTGTTTGTTGTTTATTTATTGAGTTAGAGGGATTTTAAGCCTTCGTACGACGCCAGTGATGGGAGAGATCTTTTATATATCAATTTTCGTGATTTAGAAAGAGTTTTTTCGAACCTAGTGACCGAATGAAGTTGAAGAATCGTTCCGTTGACATTTGTTTACAATTTAATCGAAAACTAACCGCTCAATTTTTTTTAAATTGAAAATTTCTATAAAAAATCGGTTAATTTGGGAACCTTGCGGTTTTTTCAGGGACCTGTTGGTAGACGTGGTAAATGCACTAAAATCCTTATTACTCAAGAACGGCTGGCTCAATTTCTCTGAAATTTTGTACAAATAGTGATTACTATAATTCCAACCTTCAGTAAAAGTTTGGTGCGGATCTAATGCGTAGTTTTTTAGATATAGAGGTTTTGAGTCTTCCGGATCAAAAAAATTGATCAAAGAGATCACGCAGATATCGAATTACGGGCTTTAAAAGGAGTTTTCTTGAAGCTGGTGCTTTTCTGATATCGTCAAATTTTTCTGGACGCTGTTTTAATACAATTTTGTCATGAAACAACCTTTTGTTTGTTCGTTAAGGAGAAAATTGTTGATACAGCGGTCATTTTGCGCCCCTCCTAGGGCTGTTTTGCGCCCTCGGCTCAACGGTAAATTTTTTTTTTAAATAAACCAAATGTTCGAGACATGAGTAATGAAAACATCATGAATATATTTAAATGAGGTTAAATGCGTTAATTATTTTCTGCTTGCAGCCGATTTTTAGGTTTTTTATATGGATTAAAAATCTAAACAAATTGAATAAAGTGCATGGTATGTGCTGAAATATTTCAATATTTGCGAGTTTTTAATTTATTAGGATGAATGGCAAAGGAATCTTCTTCAAAAACACTGTTTAAAGATGGGAAAATGTGAATTATATGCATTCGGATAATTTGTCGTTTAGAACCCGTTCGTTACGCGTTTCTGGAGTTTCCGTTAACGCTACGTTCACGAAGTGCTGCGTTCACGAAACTGTTTTCCACTAAACTTCTCATAAAATTTCTTATAAAATTTTCTACCGAAGAAAAATATATATTGAACGTGTGTTGGCCTATGTACGAATTATTTTTATGATGCATAACAATAAGTGTTTCTTTTGTTTTCTTATATAAGTACATCTATGAATGAAACGTCACCAGTCTGCAAAGTATAGTGTTAACTCAAAATTATGAATGCCTCTGCTTATGGAAGAGAGTTAAACATAATTAATATATTTGTGTTGCCTACAAAAGATTTTTCATTTCAATATTTATTACCTGCGATAGAAAACGCTTAAAAAGGTGCAAAAAGTTCCTCATTTGTTCTGTTGCTTGTGCCTCATGATTTTCTAAAATGTTTCATGAATAGATTTTTTTGAAGAGGAAATATAAATTCAAAATTCCTTATTCAAGTCATAATTCTAAAGAAATTTTTGGTAGACCATTCAGTGCAGAAAGTTTTTAATTGTTTTATGACATATAGACAGAGCATGTTAGAACTAAATGTGATGTTTGAGTGCCCGGAAAAAAAGCTCTAGCATATTTAAAAAAATTGGTTAAAATATCTTTGATTTTCAGATAGTGAAGAACTTTGGTAAATAGGCCTAAATGATAATAAAATTATATTGAAGTAAAATTCATTTGCTGGTACAAGACATGGATGTGTGAAGTGGAAGCATGGATGTGTGAAGTCAAGTCATAAGAAGGTAAGTTTTGTGTTGCTCTTTGCTTTATTGTAAATGATTGAGTAGAATTAAAATGATAAAATGATGCAAATGTATAGCCTATGCTCTTATGATGAGAAAAACGTTGCACCTCTATTCCGAAGAGCAGCTTATGCGCACACATGGTTTTGTAGAAGACTTCGGTAGTTGGAAAGGTAAGGACCATAATCGATTTTCCAATTTTCACTGCCTAAACATAGTTAACTATATCAATATAAACAATTTTTCTTCTATGCATTTTGGGGCGCAAATGAGTATTTAAAAAGTTATAGCAGTATGTTAGTTTTTGTCAGTAATTTACCACTTTAACTCGGTAAATACTCATTTGCGACGGAAAGTGCATAGAAGAAAAATTGTTTATTTAGATCTAATGAACCATGTTTAGGCACTGAGAAGTGGAAAATCAATTATGGTTCTCTCCTTAACTTTTACCAAGACTTCCTCTAGTTTTATCGTCTGTGAATCCTATAGTTAGGTTGAGTGCAATAAATAATTGTACAGAAAATGTAGAATTCTTATTTACACTGCTGGGGAACATTGATGGGTGACAGATGTGTGTAATGCTACATGATCATTAAATTTTTCAGAATATATTCATAAAATGGTATATAAATTCATGAAGATTTGATTAACTGATCAAGTAGGTGATCACTGTTGTAGAAAAAAAGAGAATTTAATTAGGGTGAAAGTGCTTTGCAATGACAAGTTTTTCATCTAACAGCTGCATCGCTAGTTTTTGATTCTATTTCTGAGCAAGCCAATATTTTTGCGCTAAGTCATCTTGTTCACGTGCATTCCGTAATGATAATGAAAATGTCTTTTCAAATTGTATAATTGAATAGTGGCTGCTATGCATTTCCATCGAAAGGTTTTCATGAACACAAAATCCAAAACAATTGGCTTCTAAATTTTTGCACCTCTGTGAAATTGAATGCAAAAACTAGAAGCTTTCTCATTGCAACTTGTTTGTTAGTGCATACATTATTTCAAATTTAAAAACCATAAAAGGTCTACTTTTTCTCTGTTAGGGGAGCACGGGCAGATGCTGGGGGTTGACGTGTTGCCTCATTCTACTGCAGATTTTTGGTATCTGTGCTGTAGCATGAGAAAAACGTTGCACCTCTATTCTGGCTTGTGCGCACACATAATGATTTTGTAGAAGACTTTGGTAATTGTAAAGGTAAGGACCACAATCGATTTTCCAATTTTCACTGCCTAAACATAGTTAACTATATCAATATAAACAATTTTTCTTCTATGCATTTTTGTGCGCAAATAAGTATTTAATAAGTTATAGCAAAATGTTAGTTTTTGTCAGTAATTTACCACTATAACTCAGTAAATACTCATTTGCGACGGAAAGTGCATAGAAGAAAAATTGTTTATTTAGATCTAATGAACTATGTTTAGGCACTGAAAAGTGGAAAATCAATTATTGTTCCCTCCTCAACTCGTACCGAGACTTCCTCTGGTTTTATTGGCTGTGAATTCCTGTAGTTATGTTAAGTGCAATAAATAATTGTTCAGAAAATGTAGAATTCTTATTTACACTGCTAGGGACCATTGATGGGTGACAGATATGAGTGTAATGCTATATGATCATTGAATTTTTCAGAATATATTCATAAAATGGTATATAAATACATGAAGATTTGATTAACTGAACAAGTAGGTGATCACTGTTGTAGAAGAAAAAGAATATAATTAGGGTGAAGGTGCTTTGCAATGAAAGTTTTTAATCGAACAGCTGCATCGCTAGTTTTTGATTCTATTTCTGAGCAAGCCAATATTTTTGCGCTAAGTCATCTTGTTCACGTGCATTTACGCTCCTGTGCATTCCGTAATGATAATCAATGAAAATGTCTTTTCAAATTATATAATTGAATAGTTGCTGCTATGCACTTCCATCAAAAGGTTTTCATGAACACAAAATCCAAAACAATTGGCTTCTAAATTTTTGCACCTCTGTGAAATTGAATGCAAAAACTAGAAGCTTTCTCATTGCAACTTGTTTGTTAGTGCATACATTATTTCAAATTTAAAAACCACAAAAGGTCTACTTTTTCTCTGTTAGGGGAGCACGGGCAGATGCTGGGGGTTGACGTGTTGCCTCATTCTACTGCAGATTTTTTGGTATCTGTGCTGTAGCATGAGAAAAACGTTGCACCTCTATTCTGGCTTGTGCGCACACATAATGATTTTGTAGAAGACTTTGGTAATTGTAAAGGTAAGGACCACAATCGATTTTCCAATTTTCACTGCCTAAACATAGTTAACTATATCAATATAAACAATTTTTCTTCTATGCATTTTTGTGCGCAAATGAGTATTTAATAAGTTATAGCAGTATGTTAGTTTTTGTCAGTAATTTACCACTATAACTCAGTAAATACTCATTTGCGACGGAAAGTGCATAGAAGAAAAATTGTTTATTTAGATCTAATGAACTATGTTTAGGCACTGAAAAGTGGAAAATCAATTATTGTTCCCTCCTCAACTCGTACCGAGACTTCCTCTGGTTTTATTGGCTGTGAATTCCTGTAGTTATGTTAAGTGCAATAAATAATTGTTCAGAAAATGTAGAATTCTTATTTACACTGCTAGGGACCATTGATGGGTGACAGATATGAGTGTAATGCTATATGATCATTGAATTTTTCAGAATATATTCATAAAATGGTATATAAATACATGAAGATTTGATTAACTGAACAAGTAGGTGATCACTGTTGTAGAAGAAAAAGAATTTAATTAGGGTGAAGGTGCTTTGCAATGAAAGTTTTTAATCGAACAGCTGCATCGCTAGTTTTTGATTCTATTTCTGAGCAAGCAAATATTTTTGCGCTAAGTCATCTTGTTCACGTGCATTTACGCTCCTGTGCATTCCGTAATGATAATCAATGAAAATGTCTTTTCAAATTATATAATTGAATAGTTGCTGCTATGCACTTCCATCAAAAGGTTTTCATGAACACAAAATCCAAAACAATTGGCTTCTAAATTTTTGCACCTCTGTGAAATTGAATGCAAAAACTAGAAGCTTTCTCATTGCAACTTGTTTGTTAGTGCATACATTATTTCAAATTTAAAAACCATAAAAGGTGTACTTTTTCTCTGTTAGGGGAGCACGGGCAGATGCTGGGGGTTGACGTGTTGCCTCATTCTACTGCAGATTTTTGGTATCTGTGCTGTAGCATGAGAAAAACGTTGCACCTCTATTCTGGCTTGTGCGCACACATAATGATTTTGTAGAAGACTTTGGTAATTGTAAAGGTAAGGACCACAATCGATTTTCCAATTTTCACTGCCTAAACATAGTTAACTATATCAATATAAACAATTTTTCTTCTATGCATTTTTGTGCGCAAATGAGTATTTAATAAGTTATAGCAGTATGTTAGTTTTTGTCAGTAATTTACCACTATAACTCAGTAAATACTCATTTGCGACGGAAAGTGCATAGAAGAAAAATTGTTTATTTAGATCTAATGAACTATGTTTAGGCACTGAAAAGTGGAAAATCAATTATTGTTCCCTCCTCAACTTGTACCGAGACTTCCTCTGGTTTTATTGGCTGTGAATTCCTGTAGTTATGTTAAGTGCAATAAATAATTGTTCAGAAAATGTAGAATTCTTATTTACACTGCTAGGGACCATTGATGGGTGACAGATATGAGTGTAATGCTATATGATCATTGAATTTTTCAGAATATATTCATAAAATGGTATATAAATACATGAAGATTTGATTAACTGAACAAGTAGGTGATCACTGTTGTAGAAGAAAAAGAATTTAATTAGGGTGAAGGTGCTTTGCAATGAAAGTTTTTAATCGAACAGCTGCATCGCTAGTTTTTGATTCTATTTCTGAGCAAGCCAATATTTTTGCGCTAAGTCATCTTGTTCACGTGCATTTATGCTCCTGTGCATTCCGTAATGATAATCAATGAAAATGTCTTTTCAAATTATATAATTGAATAGTTGCTGCTATGCACTTCCATCAAAAGGTTTTCATGAACACAAAATCCAAAACAATTGGCTTCTAAATTTTTGCACCTCTGTGAAATTGAATGCAAAAACTAGAAGCTTTCTCATTGCAACTTGTTTGTTAGTGCATGCTTAATTTCAAATTTACAAATTACCAAAGGTCTGCTTTTCTCTGTTCCAGAGAGCATGGTCAGATGCTAGGGGTTGACCTGCTGCCTCAGTCTTCTGCAGCTGGCATCAAGGGGCGAGTGTACCTGAGAAGCTGGAGCAAGTCAGTCAGTCAAAAGATTGTAAGTTTTGTGTTGCTTTTTGTTGCATTGTAAATTATTAGGTCCCATTTTTCAACATTTGCTTCTAACAACTGATGGATTGCAATAGAAAAAATACCATTTCATGAGATATTATGAAGAGCAGCTCATGTGCAGGCATTAGGATTTTGTAGGAGAGTTCCTTAGGTCCATTGTGTGCTGTAAATTCTTAGAATTATATGAGGTGCAATCAAAATTTTTTTAGAGAATGTGGGGTTCTTAGTTTTTATTTCTAGGGATCATTGAAAGTTGATGAAAAATATCTGTAAATTTCAATGATTGACAATTTTCAATAATTCATCCCAAATTTGATTTATGTAAAAGAATTTCTTGCTCCACCATTACCTGATAAAAGTATGTAAAGACTTCAGTAGACAAAAAATTTAATTTTTTTCAGGGTGAAGGTGCACTCCACTGAAAAGCTCCAGAGTCAGCCTGGTGGCTCCTGGTATTGTTTGCAACTACAAAAGTCATTCCTTCACCAAGTCTCCTTGCTTATGTGCATTCTCCTTTGTCATCCATGGACACTAAAACTCGTCATCTTGCACCTACTGTGACCTCTCTTCCTCCTTCTTCTCCTCCTCCTCCTCCTCTTCCTCTTCCTCTTCCTATTATCTCTAGTCCCACACCTTCTCTTGCCCGTGCTCCTACTCTTCCTCTTGTATGCACTCCTACTCCTCCTCTTGCACTCACTCCCACTCCTCCTCTATCCCCTTTTGCACTGACTCCTACTCCTCCTCTTCCTCCTTCTTCTCCTCCTGAAGCACTCACTACTGCTACTGCTACTGCTGCTATTACTAGTATTACTTCTCCTATTGCACTCACTCCTACTCCTGCCCCTCGTAGATTAACTCGTGAAGTTTCTGCACTACCTCTTCTTGCTGCTGTTGGTGGAGCCCCTCCTCCTCCTCCTCCACTTCCTTCTCCTTCCTCAGTTGTTTCTAGTCTCTCTGCTTCCTCTGTTGCTTCTTGTCTTCCTCATCCATCTGATGCTTCTTGTGTTCCTCTACCTCCTGCTGTTGCTTCTAGTTTTCCTCTTTCCTCAGTTGCTGGAACATTAGGTTCTTCTGCAGCTAGTTGTGGTTTTGCTTCAACTTCCGCAGCAGGATCTCCTCATGTTGCTTCAGCATCTTATCCTTCTGTACATCATTATTCTTCTTCTCCTTCTTATGCTCCTCAAGGTACTTTTTTGCTCCCTTACCCTTACCAATCTGTAATTCCGTCTGCACCTATGTACTCTAATCCATATTCTTGTGCTCTTCCTGGTTCTTCTGTTCATGCTTATTCCTATCCTCCTGTCTTCCCTGCTTCTCCTTCTGCTCTTCCTTACTTTTACCCACCTTCTCCTTCTTACCCTCCTGTATTTCCTGCTTCTCCTGCTTCAACACTTTCATTTCATCTTCCGTCTTCTGTCATGGTTCAGAGCCCTCAACACAATGTGATACCTGCTGGGACTGGAATGGGTGGCAAAGAAATGTGCACTGCCAGGAAAAGTGGCTCAGCAACTGTCAAAGGTGAGGTATTTTCTTTTCAACGGCTGTACTCTTGGAATGATATGTGGCACAAATGCCTCTGCCATAAATAATAAAATTAACTGGGCTTGGTGCACAAAGATGGTATTTGTTGATGATTCATCTCCAGGTTTGCCCAGCCCCCACTCAGGGGGAGGTATTGGAACTAGCACTTAACCCTTAACCCTTAAATGTATGATTTTTCTGTAGTAGAGGAAAAATTTTATTAAAATGAAAAAACAGTTGAATACAGTTTCAATGTACTCCAGAAGCAAGTTTTATGCTAATCACATCACTATTTATGGAATTAACGGAATGTACCATATATGGCACAAACCGAGCAAATGGATACCCTCTGGAAATGAGGGAGTGTGCCGTATATAAAACAAATCGAACATAAGATTCCTTTTGTTCCATGTATGAAATATGACACAATGAGGGTACGAGCTGCTTGTGTGCATGAAACGGCGCATTTTAATAAAGCCATACAATGAAAATATAAAGATACTTCCATTTACTCAACTTTGTCATATCGGTTAGCCTGAAAAAGTGGTTGTTCACCAACAAATGTAGACAATATTTTCCTTATTTATTGTCCTTCCAAGAGACGCAAGTGATATCAATATTATCGAAGAAGGCTAGATACTCATAGGTATTTCTTCATCCGGTTAGTCCCCTTGGAGGCATGTTATCTGGAAGACATATTTATGAAACAAGCTACTACTTTAAATAATAATATTTTCTTGTAATTCATGGTTATATATGAGCATAAAAGTAAGATATTTTAACGATGTGCCGTATGTTGCCCAAGTGATAACTTAGAGGTAAACAACACTAAACTCGGTTTGTTCCATATATGGCACAAAGATAAAATGCACGTCCATCTTATCAATAAACCATCGAATTTCATTTCTAGTAAAATTTTTGTGATCTACGCACATTTTTACACGTAATCATATTTTTTACTCACCGGAAAAAGTGTCAAAAAAGTCAGGACCACGACAAAATATTGGGCCGTGCAACCCTCCTTCCACCAGCATCGCTAGTGCTACATTGAACGAGCATACAGAGAGTATGGTTCATTTGCTGTGCTTGATTCTTGTTCGGGACTGAGATAGAACGTGTCAGATGAGGTACAAACAGTTACAATGCCACGATATTCATAACTCAACAAATAAATTGATTATTTTCAGTATGTGCCATATATGGCACACCATGCATTGAAGTGAGAGGGCCCAGGCTAAGGGTTAGGTAGGTCTTTTTTTGTTGATAAAAAGGATTTTGTTGTGTTAGGGACCACTTATTTTTGGTTCACTGCTGTCCTGTTTTTTTCGGCACATGATACTTTCTTCTTCAACTTTTATCTTGTTTCATAAACTTCTTTTTCAACTTGCTGCTTCTATGTCTCTTGTGCAAATATTCCGCTTTCCCTTATCTCCACAGTGAATGGTGAATTCTTTCTACCTCTCTTCGGAACGTTGTTTAGCTGTTGTGGAGGCTTAAATTAACATTTAATCTCTTCGCCAGGTTGGAGCTGCAGCCGCAATCAAAAACCTGCACCGGTCACGATGGCGGTGGACGACGACGACGGCAAGGCGATGAGGGTGGTGGCGGCTGGTGCAGCAAATCTCAAAATGGTGAGACCAACGTTTCCATTATTGTGAAATGCAGGAGCAATTCTGAAAACGACTACAGTATGTAGGTTGCAATTCATTTGCGACCAATTTATTTACTCCTGTCGAGTAATTATTGTGTGAGAGAGGCAAGATATGTATTTTTTGCATACCAATGCTGTAAAGATGTTGTTTTTTATATTTGAGGAATCTGGATGTGTTACTTTCATGATGTTTATGATTTCAGAACGTTGCGTTGAAGGAGTCTTCAGTAGTAGAGACTCATCCAGTTCCTCCTGACTCCTTAGTGGATGATCAAGAAGAAGAAGAAGACCCTTCTGAGCCGCAAGAGGGGCAGTCAGGGTTCCATGAGAAGCCCGCTGATGGTGCGATGGAGATGCCAGTATCACCGTCTCAGGCCAACACGGCACAACACTGTCACCACAGCTCACGGGGGGTGGTGGTGGTGCAAGCCTCACCTGGCTCCAGCTCTCGTTCGAAGGTGGGCCATTATTTGAGCGAAATACCTCCCCAAATTTTTGTTTTACGAGATGAAATGTGCTTTTTTCTTCTTGTCTCATCTTCATGGTTGAGCAATCGAATGTAATTTGGAATACCCATGACTTCATCTGGTAGTCTTAGTAATGTAATTAAGGTCGAAGCCTCAAGTTATACCTGAACAATTGGTTCTCATGTCTATCGGACACTCGGTGAAAATTTCAGGCCTGAGCTCGTCGTCGTAGGAGTAACAATGCATGGCTATGCCTTCATTCTTTTATTAGCACTTGTTTGACATCAATTGTCTATGCTGTTTTTGTTTTTCGGCGTAGATAGACTCGTCTACTGAAAGAGCTTGATGGTATAATGTTGTATTCTCCGTTTTCTGAGCAATGAATATTTTTTAACTCACGCAAACCGTTCAAATGAATTTAATTCATCATTTTCTAGACTACTGTACAATTTGACATCCCTTTTTTCTTTTCTAGACCCCTCACACACCCATCCAAAGAAAACTCGCCTCAATTACGAAGTCCGAGCACATGAGGCATGCGGGACAAAAAATAAGAGGATGTACCTTTCCAGCTCGTCGAGTGCGTCGAGTGCGCTGGAATTCCAGGGCGTACTTCAAGAACATCGCGCGGCTAGTCGTCGATTTTTATTTAGGCTCTTTATGCCCACAAATAAATTCTGCTGTCTCCCCATACGTATTTCAAACACGAAGTGGCGTGAAAATGATGCCGAAGCAAATTGACGCAGCAGTCCGGTCAGCGTTTATAAAATGGGGAAAAAACTGGAAAAATAGGAAACGAATGAGTCGTAATAATTTGAACAGAAGACAATTGACCTCCTCGGCTTGTGAACCTTCGCACGGATCATCGACATCAGATGTGACCGCTCATTCAGAGGAGGAGGTGACGACGACAGCAGCAGCAGCTGCCCATGGCCGACCAAGTTGCAAGTACCAAACCAAAGCTGTCGTCATTCCGAGAAAGGATCAGTTGAGCGCAGCTAAACAAGCTACACCCGAAAAACAGCGCTTTACTGCCAATTCCATCAAACGAGAGAAAAAAATAAAACTTGAAGCCTATGACATCAGTGACGACGAAATCAGTGAAGAAGACGAGCCTCAGACGAAGGAGATGATGAAAAGAAGTTCGATTGAAGAAAACTCCCGCATTGGAGAGATGTTCCAGGATATTATACATTCAAATGAGCGGTACGTATCGAAAGATGAAGTAATAAAAAGGGTAGCTTTGAAAGAGCCTAGGCTTCTTCGAAAGTATGGAATCACGTCCCTCCTCAACAAAGTTAGATACATGAAAAAATATGCTAGTGCTAGGAATTTCATATTGTGAAAAACACTGCGAGAAATTTTGGTGAAATTGTTTGAATTTAGGTCGTTAGACGTCCATTGTTGCCCGAATTAATTTCATTCCTAATATTTTAATTTTGTTAGTTCGATACTTTGGAGTAATAATGTTCTTATTTAGCGTGAATGACGGAAATTTCTGAAATGAATTGGGTTGTTGGAAGGCTTCGTAGCGTTTTCAAGAGGATGCCATTTATCTTTAAGATGTGTGCGGCGAATGACGCGTCAAGAATAATTGATCGTATTTTTATATAGAAGAATGGCCGAGTTTACTGTGCTGTCTCTCTCTCAGTACGTGAGTGGGTTCACTCTTTTTAAAACGCTAGGCCAACGTGAGGGTGAATAGCTGGATCACTCTCTCTTCAAGGAACCAGCTAATGTTAGTATAGAATACGTCGAAACCCGCAAAGGCAATTCACCTTTACCTTGCCCAAGCTGGGGGAGTGTAAAGTTAATTACTTTGCTGGAGATTTCGATGTACATGTAAGCCCGTAGACTTTCCATGTTATAATCAGCGAAATGAATCAAAGGAGATTTCTTTGAGTCTCCAATTGTTGACGATATTTCGTTTGCTATCACTAAAATTTTAAGACTTCCTGAGTACTTATGATGTCAGCCCTATTTTTCTTCTTCATTTGTCATCATTCTGGAGTTAGTAGTTGCATTCATGATCATCGAGATGTTCGATCATCGTCTTGGATTTAATTTGTAGTTGTGATTCATGGTGAAACGCATGTCATACTCTGGATTTCTTTTTCTCTCGTGTTCATTGATATTAAAGGTGTGTGTGTTTTCCATTTTTTTAAATTTCATGTACTTTCTACTTGAGCGATGAAATGCTGTCATTTTCTCAGTTTTTTTTAAAGAGGGAAAAAATTTCGTTGTATTCATTTTACCTAATGGAAGAGTCCTAGTTTTCTAATAATGAACCTATGTATAAAAGTATACATATGTACTGGTGTTAAAGACTTTAATGAGATTAGATTATAAGTCAGTTTAAACCTCCCTATCCGTGAGAAAAGGCGATCCGAAGAGAGAGAGGAGGAAGTCACTGTTTAGTATAAATTTAAGGGAACGCGAAGTGTAAGCAGAAACGTCGTAGAAACAGTAAATTGAGACAGAAGATCATGAAACAAGATGATAGGTAAAGAAAAAAGTAGTAGGTTTGAAAAACAGGAGAGCAGTTTACCAAAAAAATTGATGGTCCTTAACATAACAAAAGCTTTCTATTTAAAAGAAAAGCCAGCCTTACTTTCTCAGCTCGGACCCTTGCACGTTTACCGCCTGGGAGTGCGAATTCTAATAGATATAAAAGTAGCATACATTTGAAGTGAACTTCAAACTTCGATGAGACGAAGGAGAAATAATGACATGAAACGTTATTTCGTATTAAAAGATATACAATTGTTAGGGAGGGGCCTGTAATCGAATACAAGATGAAGAGCCGAGGAAACGAAAATTCTTCATTCATAAGAAGGAAACCACTCGTTGTCGTCTGGAAAAAAACTCGATATTCTATGCTTCTGTTGTGAAATTGAATTTATTTGCGCGGAGAGTAAAAGAATTTTCCCTCCATATGAAGGGCGCGTCTCACCAGTGGAATATATGTTTTTCCTTTTAAACTTGAAAAATGAATTCCGAATAATACATGTTTGGAACGTCATACTTGAAAAAGGATTTATAGCTCAAATTTTAAATAGAATATCAAAGCATAGATAATGACATGTTTTTCATTTTGAAATTTTCGTGTTCGGAACGTGTATCGGTAGAGCTAACCTGACGTAAACAACAGAGCTTGTGCATTTAGTTGATCAGCTGATGCTCAAGCTCGTGCGCTCTCGGTCGTTAAATGGTTGTTTCTACAAGGTAATTGGGTTTTTGTTGGTCGTGACGTGATCTCGTTTTTTTATGAGATACCAAAAATAGTCTTACCCAGGCGAATTGACAGAGCGTTCGGCGGTGTGTCGAGCTTTTTAGCCGAGTATGACTGCGCATTCGAGTTCACTAATCTAAGATTGCTCTGAAACGTTGTAGTTTATTTGAATGGGAATATTCCTAAATGAGGTGAAAAACAAGAGAACAAAAAACCTACAAATCATCTCTTACCCAGAAAGTGAAAGCATTGCGGTAATTTTCTTTGAATGTTACTAATGGCATGGGCTTGGTGTTTAGAGCATAAAAAGCGACGTGTGCAAGACCTCTGACGGTTCTCTCTTTATTCCACAGATCAGTTTCAGGCTCATCAGATTTTAGAGCTTTTGGCTTGGCCGAAGTTCTTTGCTCTCTTCGCCCTCAGTCTTCAGCACCTTTCTCACGTCCGCAATGTCAGCCTCAAGACATGACCTATTCACGGAGTTGGAGCAAGCCAATCAAAAGGAGGTCAGTTGTGTTTTTCTCTTAAGTGTACCCTAAACTAAGAGGTGTACCGTTATTCAAACCAAGAATGTTATGCGAAGTCGTCATTGCTCTTTCTCTCTCCGGTTTTGAAAATCTGACCATGCTCGCTATTGATGTTTCTCAGTTATGGCTTACATCTCATTCTTAGTATCGTAAATTTGTATGAAAAAAATGTACATTTAATGCATTTTTTATAAGTATTCATGCTGTTCGTTTTCTAGTTCATAAACGAATTGAAAAATATCAATAAAATAATTTATGACATTGCTGAACTTATAGGAAATTTCAAATAGTCAACTGCTGCCGGCAAGAATTTATTTGTTCGTCTGATTGATTATTCATCAAAAGATAACTTGATGCAACTCAGCAATTAAAGGCCCACAGTACTCTATGGTATTTTGGAAACCAACTCAAGTTCTTTGATCAGTTCTTAATTTCAATTTTTCAATTGTGCAGGATGCTGCTGCTGCTGCTGCTGCTGCTGCTGCTGCTGCTGCTGCTGCTCCAGATGGAAGATTATCATCAGAATCTCAACCGTATGCTACGGTCGTTCCTGGTCATCGTAGTACACCACTTTCTACTCCTGAAGCCACTTTCGAACATATTCTACCTACACCTCCTCCCTCTCGTATTCTTGCTTCTATCGCCTCTCCGCGTCTTTCTTCCATTTCAAATAACGTCCATGTTTTGCCATCTGTAGTTTGTCCTCCTTCAGCAGAGTGTGCACTTCCTTCTCTTCGTGATTTCCAGCTACCGCTTTGCTCTGCTGCTAGTCCTCTTTCTCCTTTACCTTGTGTACGTTCTTCTTCATCTTCTCCTCCATCTCCTTATTCTCTTGGGCCTTGTGCACTTTCTACTTCTTATGTTGCTTACGAACCTCGTCCTATGTTTGCCGCTGTACATCCTTCTTATCTCACCTCACCTGATTCTCAGCCTTTAGGAACTTCCACTTCTGGGACTTCCTGCTCTAATCCATCTGTTCCTCGTAATTCTGTAAACGATTATTCTCATCATTCTGTCCTTCCTCCTCCTCATCCTCCTTTTCCATCAGTGCATGCTTATCCTTATCCCTCAGCATTCCCTGCTCCTCCATGTGCCATTCCTTATTCTTACCCTCCTGTATTTCGTTCTCCTCCTCATCCTCCTCCTCTTCATCGTTCTCCCTCTTACCCCATTGTATTTCCTTCTACTCCTCCACCTCCTCTTCCTCCTTCTTCTCCTTATCGTGCTTTATTTGCTTCTCCTCCTCCCTACCCTCCTGCATTTCTTCAGCCTGCTGCTCCACCATTTCCTCCTCCTTCTCCTATTCTTGCAGTACCTCCATTTCATCTTTCTTCTGTGATGGTACAGAATGCTAAAGGAAATGTGCTACTTGCTGACTCTGGCAAAGAAATGTTCCCTGTCAGAAAAAGGGGCGAAGCAACCGTGGAAGGTAAGGTATTTTTGTCTCAACTCCTCAACTCTCAAAATGTCGCATTTGCCTAGTGAGAAATGATAGAAGTATCGAGGCTCAGTATGTGAAGATAATTAAATTCATCAATAAAGAATCTTCTTTTGAACAAATGAGGTGGTTGTAATGCTACATTTGTTGATGATTCGTCTCCAGGTTTGAGCAACGAGAAAACTGCACCGGTCATGATCGTGGGCGATGACGAGGCGACGGTGATGGTGGTGGCGGCGGCAAGTGCAGGAGATATGGAAATGGTGAGACACGCGTGTCCATTATTGTGAAGTGCAAGAACATCTCTGAATAGGAATACGCCATGTGCGTGAATATCTGTGTTGCGATTTGTTTACGTTCGACTTATTTCCTTGTACCCGGTAAATATTGGGAGAACCGAATATAAATGTATGTTGTCTGTTGAAGAGTGCTGTAAAAGTTAAATTTTCCCCGATTTAGCAGTATCGTTGTGTTAGTCATGTACTGTTTTTCATTTCAGAGCGTTGCTTCCACGTCTCTCGTGGATGATGTCCCCTCTGAGCTGGCTGACTTGGACTCCTTTCTGCATGAGGATCCGTCATGTCTTCATTCGCGCGAGGTGCAATCAGGGTTGCATGTGGAGTCCTCCACTTCGCAGGATGATGCTAACCCAGGAGCCTCATCTCATGCTCCAGTTGGCTCCAGTGCGCGTTCGAAGGTGAGCCAAAAAGTAGGGTGCTTGAAAATCCTGAATGTGTGAAAAAACGCGATTTGTCACGATGATATTCCACATTGCTTTGGTTTCTTTCTCGTCTTAGCCGTGTGGCTTTCGAACTCGCCTTCGTGCAGGCAAACCCGGGTTCGAGTCCCAGCGCTGGTGGCGATTTTCTCTGTTGGGTATAGGGGAAAAATTCCAAGCACAATAGGTACCCCACTCTACCCAGGTGTCTGAAATGGGTACCGGTCTTGCCCGGGGGAAAGCGTCATGGCGTCCTGGAGTTAGTTATAAGCCATTTGAAAATCCAATGTACAAGGGGATATGTATCAGGCTTGAAATTGGAAGTAAAGCATCCGTAGATGCCTTCTTATTTAATTCTTAAAATTTCTTTATCCCATGACTAACTTTTGCTACTTAGTAAAATAAGTTGAGTTTCATTCAGCGCCTAGTACAGGATATGATGAGCTTTAACATTGCCTAAAAATGTGAAGGTATATGCAACAAAAATCCTTTAAATATTTATTTGTTGAATTGTATTCAATGCTTTCTTGAATATTACCTCTGATGTTCAATGATCGAATCAAACGAGGAAGATTCATGACTTTGTGTAGGACCTCATCAATGGCGTGTGCGTAAAATCTATGGGTCACATGATGCAGTTTTTGTGCGATATTTTTTCCTGCGGATGTCACGCATTTTCATGTTCTTATCAGCGCCTGCTTACGTATGCCTTGTTACGATTGCGTTGCGCTGTGCAGTATCGAATTTTCATCAAGGGGGAAATTTGTAATCGATCCCGACTCTAATTTTGCATGGACTAACAATTCAAACGATTGATCCTCCGTTGAAACGTTACTTTTTTGTTAATTAACGTGTCTATGTCCATGTCTAAATGCTGCCAATTGTGAAAATAGTTGAATTTTTACAGGCGGTTTCCTGTCCTATTTGCAAGAAAAAAGTGACGAAGATATCAAAACACATGCGGTCCAAATTACCGGGACATGGTTGGCCCCAAGCCAAGGCCAGAAATGCAGCGGCACTCCTTGGACTACGAAAAGAGCGTAAGAAGAAGCCTACGACGTACGTTAGGACGCTTAAAGACTGTCCAATTAGCTCGTGCTATGCTAGAGTACGACGCTTGGATCTCCACATGAAGACGACTCACCCAAATTCTGTAAAAACGCAAGCGTTTTACAAAAAGCTGCACACAGATGTCGACTATACGCTCGATAAGCGCATTCTTGAAGTCTTCTATCAATGGAAGCTGTCTTCAGATGGCGCTTCACGATCCGAGCGGACAGCGAAGAGGCAGGCTGAGCAGGTTTTTCGGCTGTGTCACATGAGCCGCTTGCATTCTTGCGCTGAAATCTTCAAGGATGAGCTAAAATTACACGACATGTTCAATCAAATGAATGCGAACAACAAGTGGGGCTATGGCACTCTTCGTTCTTATTGCTTTAGCCTCATCTCCTTTGCTGGCTTCTTGAAAAGTCGCAAGTTTGCTGAATATTATGCGGGGAACCTGGATGATTTCACTTCTCCAATCGAAGAAATTCGAAGCATGGCCAGCTCCACGACAGATGCTATATCGCGCTGGATCAGGGCATTCAGTAAGAAAAGCAGGGCCTCAGCGCTTCACAAGTATGAACTCGAACGCAGAGACCTGATTACTGCTGAAGAAACGAAGGAGTGTGCTACTGGACGTCTATACAAAAGTGTTCTTCGTCTTCAAAAAATGGTGAGCGATGGAGCTGTAGAACCAAATTACCTACCTGCCTACCACTTCTACCTCGTCCGAGATTATCTCATTTTGAACATCTTTCTGAGGAATGCCCACCGAAATGCTGTCGTTTCCGAATTAACTGTGTCAGAATATCGAGACGCCACGAAAAGAGAAGAAAAATTAATAATAAATGTGAAAAAACACAAAACAGCAGACGTGTATGGATCTGCATGCCTCGTCCTCCGCCCAAGAATGGCTTCATTGATGGAGTTCTACTTTGAAAGCATACGTCCTATGATGGATCGCAATCATTCTCCATACTTTTTCATTACTAGAACTGGGAAACAGTTATCATCTGCGCACATTGACGCAGCCCTCCAATCAGCATGGGCCAAGTGTGGAATGTCAAAATCAAAGAAAATAACTCCGAACCTGACAAGAAAGTCATCCACGACTCGTGTGTATCTACATGATCCGTCGAAATCGAATGCAACCGCCTCTTTAATGATGCACTCGGAAGCTACGGCAGCGTTACATTATCGCCGGATCGACAAAGAAAATCAAGCCATGGCGGGAGAAGCAGCTTTGGCCGAAGCAACGGGTTTGCATGATGGGTGCGAATCAGAAGACCAACTACAACTTGACGACGACCACCAGCACCACCCCGAGGATGAGGAGTGGGAGTGCGTCATGGAAAATGGCTGTGAAGAACACAAAATGTTCCAGAACGTTATTGAGAGTCAGTATGCAAGCTCACAATCAAAACCCGATGGCTATCATAGTGATGAATTGCCGCCGTCAGATGGGCAATTCCGTTCAAATTCTACCATTATTGACGATCCTCAACCAGAGACTACCTCAACTGAAGACAAAGTGTTCTGGAAGAACCCTCCCTCTCTTCTTCTCAGCAGATCATCATCATCCCCGCCTCCTCCACCACCATCACTATCACTACTACCACCTCTACCATCACCATCACCACCTCCAATGAATTCACCACCTCCATCATCATTACTTGAAAAAATTGGCTCTCATCAGTCACTAACCGAGGATGATTTTGAAGCCTCCGAACAGCAACTTCAACTTTCTGATGAACGCTCTGCGTTCAACTTGAATTTAGTCGACTTGCAGTTCGATTCAGGTTTGGCTTCAACACAGGGTAGAACCTATTCTCCAGACATGTTTGAGGACATTTCGGAATGTTCTTACTCTCGAGCAAAGGAACAAAAAAATGATGATGTTGATGATGATGAAGTAATCAGCAGTTCTGAAGATGAGGCACCACCTGATTACGAAGAACTAACCGCAAAGGAGAGAATCAGGCTCTTCCGATCAGAGGATAACAACGTCATACACTCTCTATTTCTGGACATTATCAGCTCAAGAACAAGGTATGTCATGAAAGACGACGTGCTAGATAGGGTAGCGAAAGAACAGCCTAAGCTCCTCGAAAAATACGGAATCGTCTCCATCCTTAATAAAGTGAGGTACATGAAAAAAAGGTTTGGCCAATAAATAATAAACTATTGCAGTGCCCCATAAAATCTCTTTGTTTCATGCATTTTGCCTTGCTGTGTATTGTGTTGCGCCTGGGCTGCTTTTCCTTTGCTTCGATTCACAACTTATTTACTCCTGTTGTAGTTAATCAAACTAGAGTTCTTGATGTTTTCTCGATGTTCTGTTAACTGGCGTTGTAGATTTCAACTTGGCGTATTAAAGAATCTTTCTTCTTCTGAAGCGATTCAGCGTTTGTGCCCTCAGGGACCTTGGATTTTTTAGATGTTTAATAGATTACATTCATAAAAACTCGTTTGAATTAGAATTTAAATAACAAAATTTAATATTAAAATGAGTGGAAATTCTTTATTAATGTAGAAATTAAAGAAATTAAATGGAAATTCTTCTCACTGTTTAGTTTTACTGAATTAGCGAACGCTAGATAAGGCTGTGTTTTTCATTAGGTTTATCGCTTTTTCCCCTCAGGGGGATACAACTGTTTTACCTATGGTAATTGGCACTTCCAGGGGGAAAATGTGTGAGGGCCCGAGCTGTTAGTTTGGTAGTTTTTTTGTTGATGTTGAAATAAAATCTTTTAAGTCAAGGACCATCTTTTTTTGGGGTCACTGCTGTCCTGTTTTTCACCACCTACTACTTTCTTCTTCAATTTCATCTTGTTTCATGAACTTTTTTCGCAACTTACAATTTCTATGCCCCTTCTGCCTAGATTCCTCATTCCCTTGCCTTCATACAAAGTGGTGCCTTCCTCCTTCCTCTATTCGATACGCTCTTTGTTGGTATTGGTTAGAGAAGCTTGAACTAACATGTTATTTGATTCAATTTATCGTTTTTTTTTGCTCGTTATTCTGTCATTTAGGTTAAGATTTGTTTGTTTTTTCTTCCGAAAAATAACAGCGGATAGAGAAGTTGATGAGCTGCTCGATTCGATACTGTGGATTGAGGAGAAGCTTGTTGTGTTAATTTCTGTTAATTTCACGTACGCTGTACCCATGCAACTAGACTGTTTTGTTAATGATTTGAAAGTAAAAAGAGTGTCGCAGTTTTGTGTGTTATCCTTCAATGCCAACATTTACAAACATTTGAGTCACAATTAGGGACTAACCGCATTCTCTAAGAGGCGCGTCAAAGACAGCTTCCAACCAAGTTGTGAGAGGAGCCGAGAGAATATTTCCCGAGAGAATACCTGAGAATACCCGAGACGAATATATGTCTAAGATACTTTCAAATTTTCAGAGATGTAAAGCGTGGCCTATAATTTATGGGGTATGAAAGAAACGATATGCTTCTAAGATAATTTTTTACTCTTTAGGATATCTAAATATATAACGAGAATAACGAGATATCCTACATATAACTAGTTGCAAATTGGTAACAGATAAATACGGTGAGTTAGCCGTCGAATTCATCGCGTCGGATGGCTGAATGGCTGTTTCGATGTACAAACATCAACCGTATTCAGGCTCTGAACAACTCAGAAAATGTTCTATTTCACATTTCAAACTGGGAAAGCAATACCAATAAAGTTAGGAACTCCCTGGATTCGTAAAGGTGTTCCGAAGAGAGGAAGGTTAACGCACCATTTAGAACCATAAGCCAAAATTCGCCTTAAGCGTTGAAACTGAATATTGA
This sequence comes from Morinoia aosen, assembly GCA_030386875.1. NCBI lineage: Eukaryota > Metazoa > Arthropoda > Malacostraca > Amphipoda > Talitridae > Morinoia > Morinoia aosen. The sequence continues at coordinate 18,598,864 of CM059563.1, forward strand.
GTTTTTTAATATGTCCTTAACGAGCTGGAGCTTAGAGCTAAGCGGCCCATAGACGATCAATTTAATTGTCAATATCATTGACTCAATATACTGATGATTTTTTTTCGCCCATTAAGTCAATTAATTGACGGTCGTCAATCAAGCCCACAGACTATCAATTACATTGTCAGTATTCATTATTGTCAATTATATAGCCAATAAAATTGATCGTCTGTGGCCGCTTAAGACACCTGGGCAGTTAGAGAGGGCACGCATACGTACGCTTCCAGCCTTGCGGCCGTTTGCGCTCGTCACGTCGAATAATTCCAGTGAAACCAAGAACCATAAACTCCCAATTCCACGTTTTGATGAACTGAGCCCTGACGATCTATGGTGACATATAACATCCCGCTTCTATAGGGTAGCCGTGGCTGGGACGCATACTCTCAGATTGCTTTGTTCTACAACTTTTTTAACTTTATTGCAGGCCAACAAAATTTTACGGAGCGCCCCCTAGCGTCAACATTGACGTTGTGAATCAGAATATTTAAGGACTTATTCCATTTCTTCCTCTTCATTTGTAGCTATGGGTAAGAAACATATGATCTAGTATTGTTTTTAACCGGTTAATGGATTAAGTAAATGATCGTAATATCCTGAATCGTTTCAAGAATTAATTCTCAGAGATTAAAGTAATGCTTCTCTGCTATGATATTGTTCAGAAGTTTTGTATGGTCCACGTCCTATACGTCATGGTCTAGTTCGATGTGCTTTCGGCCTTGACATTTGGCATCGAATTTTTCAAAAACGCAAATGAAATGGTCTGTTGATTGAAAGTAACGTTGAGGATATTATTTCGTATGTTAGAACAGAGTAAAGTTGGGTGTTTTGACAATGCGCAAGTGGGAAAGGGAGCGTAGCCCCCTGTTGTGTGTGAGTGTATAGGAATGTTGGCACTTACGATTTTCCCTCAAGAAGAGTGAACATTTGGATTGTGAATGGTATAACGCGACCTGGCCGAGATGGGCATGGGCACCACAATCCATCCAGAGCATTTGAGTCACAATTTCTTGCTAACCGCATTCTCTAAGAGGCGCGTCGAAGACAGCTTCCAACCAAGTTGTGAGAGGAGCCTCTCTTCAATGAAATCCGTTCATCTCTAAAACATCAGATGCATGAACATCAATACCACACATTGGATTATAAGGATTTCAAAATGTAAAGTTCCTAAATTGAGATGCGAACCGTACGAGGTGGTGGCAGGTAGTCCTACAGTAAACACAGTGGTGAATATTCTGTTCTATAGTGTCAGACAAAACGATACCCTAGAAATGAAACGCACGAAGAAAACTCAAACTTTGGTTGCGTAAGGAGCTAGCGTTACGAAGAAGAAAGTGCTGCTACAGCTACTTTACTTGCAGGAGAAGTCAAAGCAGTTGCTGCGAGTGTTGGTTTTCTGAAGTGATGATGAGTGTTCAAAAATACGTTGAGAGAACACTGCGACAGAACTTTCAAATGAGAAAACTTATAAACTAGTTGTGACTCGTAAGCAGATGACTGACAGCAATGATACCAAAGAATGGCTCGATAAGGCAATTAACAACACTGCTGACAACGAAAAGCGCGAAGCATTAACGGAATTTCCTGAACTCAAAAAGAAATTCAATGAGATAGCATAAGAAATAGAACAGGATCCTGAGAGACTTGCTTCATTTCGGCAGTCAGTTGGTGCGCTCATGAGCTATTAAAACGATGAATAAACGGTTTACCTACTTCATTTATGCATTTCTGCCGGTTGTGATGCATACGAAATGTGTAATTTTGTCGTGCATCAGATCAATGCTCCTCCATTTCTTTCAGCAGCAACGTTTAGTTCATTGCGCCTTAATTGCACGTGTGAATATACAGGAATTAGTAGCACAGCCAGGGTGGGGGGGGGGGGGGGGGGGGGCACGGAGCATGGACCTCCCACACCCCGGAATGTTGTGCTGGGGGCCTGCTCCAGTCGCCGTTTTAAGTAATATAATAAAGAGTGCTGATAATGTATGCCTCACACCCCCCCACACCCCAACCAAATGAACATAGTTTCAACTTCGGCATTTCATATGTAAAGTGGACAAATTGAGAAGTTTTTCACCCTAAAGTTCTAAGATGTTTTGCTTTTTTAGTTGAGAATTTATTTTTTTGGGTGGCTTAGCACATGCAACTTGCAGTAACAACAGAGTTGTCCCTCGTTTTTATTTTCTAACTGGCTAATTCAAAAAAAAAATGCACAAATTCGATGGGTAACTATGAAATTTGAAAAAATATATATCCATATATACATATATTTTTGTACAAACAATCGAAAATACACTTCAATACAAGTGCATGCATTTTTATTGATACGCATAAAATTTGAATGAGAAAAAAAGTAACAAGTGAATATTTATTCTCGTGCTATATTAAAATTGAGCTTCTTTTCTCACTGTAATGAAAAGAAATTACTTGGAAAAACTTGTACAATGAAAAATAAAAAGACTATCTATGATATAAAAAGTCACAAGTATTATATTTTCTAACAGAAACTCTACGACACGTACTTTCTCCGTTCGGAAACACTCAATGCGCACTAGGTACCTATAATTTGTAAATACTTGTAAATTTGTAAACACTTTTTTTAACACGACTGAAAGTTCATGGAGCGTGCAAGAATGTAGAAAATAGCATTATCTCTGAACAACAGTCAAAATTCACCATTCTCTATACTAATACTGTAAAATTTTGCACTTAAATACATCAGAAGTACTCACGCTGAATACCTGTGGTCATATTTTTGTTACCCATGTGAAATAGTTTTTCCAATGTTTGAGTATAGATGAGTTTAATGATTCCACTATGGATTATTTCTATTATAAAATCATTTCGTCATGAAAAAGTTTCAGTATATTAGTGTTTAATTAAGGTAATTACACTATTTTTTCGCGTTCTTGCCCAATAATGATGCTTGACACTATTATCCTAGGAAATTTGGGACACCACCGAAAGTTCCATTCCCAGGTTTTCGACCAACATCCCAAGCCTTAAATAAGCTTATATTTCCGTTTATAGAATTAATTTGAAATTACGTTTCCATAAATTAAGATAACGTTCAATTGATTTCGTTAAAATATAATTATCAACCCTTCAACGACGGGACACGACTGCCCAGACAGCTAATTCTTAAATAAAGAGTGTCTATTATAGTTATAGGTAAGTTTCACGAGCCAGGAATTTATACTTCTATACTCATTTAGGGGCCAAATTCAAGTCTTTTTTACCGTAAAATAAAGTTCCGAAAAAAGACCAGACGATACAATCCCGTCCAAAGAAATACAATGACTTATTTCATGAAACGAGCGGTTATGACGTATTTATGACGTCACAGTCTTGAACTAACCCAGTGCCGAACGAAGATGTAACAGAAATAAATCTATCTCATTTCTTTTTAGTTTAAATTCTCTTATTGAAAACGCTTTATCATTGAATTTAATACATTTTTTCTCTGAATAGGAAAAGTTTTAAAACTGATTCATAATATTTTTGTAAATTTTATTCCATAATAGGTAGAAGAAAACACTAAAACGCATCCAATAATAACTTCCAGCAAACGAACGGACGCAGAGAGAAAAAGAATTTAATTATATCGTTAAATTCATCAATAAAAATCTATCACATCATATATAAAGAATCAGAAACTAATATTAATTCTCAACCACCTAAATTACCTCGATGGTCTCTCAGTCTACACGACCCCATCTCATAAAAATATAAATCAGTTGTCCCATGTTCTAGTTTCCGAATTATTGCATCAATGAATTCTTTATAGTCTCAAATTTAATAAACCTTTTTTTCCAGTTTTTGAATCACCAATGTTGAGACATGAAGACATATCTCGAATGAAAGGAGCTCCGCTGCCAGCCTTTTCCCGACAAAAATAAGTTCGTGAATGCTTTCAACAGCTAGAAATGCTTCAAACCTCAATTTGATACTAGGTTTCAGCTTTCGGATGCATTAGGTCATCTACTACTGCCTGATGAAATTGATATATTTGGAGAGGAAGTGACTGTGTCCAGGGGAAGTTGATATTTTTACTCCCTTTATTCAGAAACAAAATCGTGAGTGCGTCAAAAGGCTGATGAAAAATGGTATCTTTGATATCAGATTGAAATATTTTGACATGCATTATATCCGAAACTAGACTTGTTCCTCACGATACAGGGAAAGATCGGTTTATGAACCATTGTCAATGAAATTCTGAACTCGAAGTTTTCCTGAACTTTCCTGAACTCGCGAGGGCCTTTCACACACCACATCTCGCGAGGGCCTTTCACACACCACATCTCGCAAGAGCATTTTACACGCGACATCTTTCAAGGGCATTTTTCACACTCAACTGTGGCTGCAAAGTGAAGGGCATTTCACACATGGCTGAAAAGTGAAGGGCATTTTTCACAATGTGGAGGTTTTGGCTGGAAAGGAACCCTGGAAGGACGTTTTGCACACAACACCTCTAAAGGGCATTTTACACCCGCAATTTCGGCTGAAAAGGGCATTTTGCAAGGGCATTTTACGCAAAATAACCGCCTTGGCACGGAAGACAACTCGAAAGGGTATTTTTTAGAGCGCGTGGTGTGCCTTTACACTACTTGTTCAACACGCCCCTACCCTACACGTCAACCACACGCCTACCACACGCCTACCACGCTCTTTTCACCTGTGCAACAAACTTTTACTCCTCGCCTGATACGCCTTTATTGCCTGTGTGCCTCACGAGCATTACGCACGACATACGCGCGTCTTATAGGCGTATCCTTTTTGCGATGTAATGGCAAGAATGTCTATATCATTAAGTAATTATATATTATTCATTAACCAATTCTGACGAGATTTTTCCATTTCTATTAATAAACTGATTTAGAATCTCTTTCAATAATGAATTGATATCCGGTTCACGAAAACTGGTATTTGAAAAAATATATTTCCGCTCATCATCGCGAACGCAGCCGTTTTTGTGACGTCAATTCAATTTGGAAGGAACACGTTTCAAACAAACGCAGATCACAAGTGCATTAACTCTATAATAATTTATTTTAATCAGTGTTTTCGGTGAAAACTTGTTTATATTTTATGAAATATTTTTTCCTCCTCGTTAGGAACATTTTCTTCAACATGTATACATATGTCAGTGGCGGATCAATTAAGCATAACAAGAACACAGTTAACGTATTCATCATGTAACTCATTTGAATAATGAAAAATTAATAACCATTTACCAACTTATTAGGGTCTGATGTTACTTCAGGCATTGACTTCCAATGCGGGAAGTCACGTGGTGGACGTACATGTAATTTATTTACTATGCGCAAATCTTGTGAGTGTATGTATAATGTGAGTTCTCAAAAATACTGAATACGTAAAATAAATGAAATTTTTAGGGGTAACTGAAGTATAGTAACTACAGCTCTAAAACAGACATTCAAGTAGGTTGTCCAAGTCATTTCGATGGTGCCCCAGTCTACACCGTCACTTACTTCTAAAATTTATCAGTTTGGGTATGCTCTAGCTTCTCAGTCTAAACAGTCTTGATGTCTAAATCAACAATGTTGAGACATGAAGAAATATCTCGAATGGAAGGTGCTTCGATCGCACCCTTTTCCAGACAGAAAATGCTTCGCGAATGCTTTAAAAAGCTATAAATTGCTTTTAGCCTCAACTTGAGTTTTTAGATGCCTCAGGTGAGCAACTAGTGCACGACAAAAACGATATATTATGAGAAGAAGTGACTGTGTCGAGGGGAGGTTGATGGGAGCGCTGCTACTACTCTTTTCATTCAGAAACGCAGTCGTGAATGCTTCAAAAGGCTGAAGAAACCTTTACGCTTTGACATGAGACTGAAATCATGATTTTATGTGCGTTATTTCAGAAACTAGACTCATTCTTGAAGGCCTGAAGAAAAATCTGTAGTGTAAAGAGTGTCAGTTGCACTTTGAGCTGGAAGTTATTTGGTGTTTTTTTGTCCAGATTTCGAAACTCCCCCAGCTCTCTTTGCTAAAAACCATCTATGTGAGGCATCATCAAATTCAGCATCCGTAGGTCCACGAACTTCCTTCATTGCGGTACTTTTTGATTTGCCGAAATTTGACTGTGAATTTGTCTCCTCAGTACTATGTCTAGTTTTTTATTAAATAAACTACTTGTCTTCAATTTATGCTGTTCTAATATATCACAATCGGGAAATCATTATTGGGTTTTCGATAATTTCTTTCCTCTCAGAATTATTTCTGGAAACACTTTTTTTAGCACGACTGAACGTTCATGGAGCGTGCAAGAATGTAGAAAATAGCATTATCTCTGAACAACAGTCAAAATTCACCATTCTCTACACTAATACTGTAAAATTTTGCACTTAAATACATCAGAAGTACTCACGCTAAATACCTGCGGTCATATTTGAGTTACCCATGTAAAGTAGTTTTTTCAATGTTTGAGTATAGATGAGTTTAATGATTCCACTATAGATTATTTCTATTATAAAATCATTTCGTCATGAAAAAATTTCAGTATATTAGTGTTTAATTAAGGTAATTACGCTATTTTTTCGCGTTCTTGCCCAATAATGGTGCTTGACACTATCATCCTTGGAAATTTGGAACACCACCGAAAGTTCTATTCCCGGATTTTGACGAACATCTCAAGCATTAAATAAGCTTATATTTCCGTTTATAGAATTAATTTGAAATTACGTTTCCATAAATTAAGATAACGTTCATTTGATTTCGTTGAAATATAATTATCAACCCTTCAACGACGGGACACGACTGCCCAGACAGCTAATTCTTAAATAGAGAGTGTCTATTATAGTTATAGGTAAGTTTCACGAGCCAGGAATTTATACTTCTATACCCATTTAGGGGCCAAATTCAAGTCTTTTTTACCGTAAAATAAAGTTCCGAAAAAAGACCAGACGATACAATCCCGTCCAAAGAAATACAATGACTTATTTCATGAAACGAGCGGTTATGACGTCACAGTCTTTAACTAACCCAGTGCCGAACGAAGATGTAACAGAAGGAAATGCATATCGTGTATTTTCAGTTTTAAATGTGTTGTTGGAAAAAACTTTTCTATCATTGAATTTAGTACGATTTAGCCGTAATGGGAAAAAATTTTGAATTTATACGTGCAAGTGTTTTATATTTTATTTCACAATGAGAAAAAAACCAACAACGCATCCACGAATGACTTCCAGCGTACGTACGAAATCACACGGAAATGAATTTAATTGAATGGTTTAATTTATCAATGAATATCTATGACACCATATGAGATATCAGAAAGTAATTATAATTTTCCATCAAATGATGTAAAGAATCAGAAACTAAACGAATTTATAGAAGCAAAACACAACGTTAGAGTTTGGAAAATATCTTGACATAACACACGAGCTTAAAGAACAGGGAAAATTGGACAATTTCCAAGTTAGGGTTGTATTTTTTTCAATTCGTTCGCACTCGTGAAGAAATGAAGCTTATTTTCTTAACACTCATCGATTCCGAACGGTAAATGTAATTGAAGTTAAGCATCAAAATTTCATCCACTGGGAATGGTTTTTACCACTTTTATGAATGTGAAGTTGTTGGAGGGAGATGTACAATTAATAGTAATTAAATACAATTAATATAAAAAGACTTTTGGAAAAATGCACGCGACTCTAAAAAGGGTCCTATCGTAAGAAATGTGTTAAACTGAAAAGACAATATTCTCCACAACCGGAGCGCATGATAAAAAAATTGATAACCTCATTAGTTTAGACGTCTTTTATCTTTCTATTATTATTTTTTGAAATCTCTACACATTTTAAAGGATGTAAAGCGTAGCCAAATTCAGAAAAAATATTCATCTCCTCAGCTGAAGAAATATAACATGTTTTTAGATTTTTAGGTAGCTTTTAGGCCCTGGCTTTCCATATCTGCTGCAGCAGACGAACAAACAAGCAGAATGAAGGTGAATCATATTGTTAGATTTAGAAAAGAAGTATACGGATTGAGTTTTGATTTAGGTTTGGGCTCCTAGCTCTGATTTGTTGTCCTTCAACAAGCTGTAACCGAAAAACGAACACACCCATATAGGGAGGCGAAGCGTATCATTCAATCCAGAAAAACATCCTTATTTTTCGGTCATTTCTTTTAATTATATTTAATGGGAGCGATTGCGTAGGAGCGAACACACTCAAAAATGCAAAGCACGTAACTAGATTCGATCAAAAATTATTCATAACACGGGCAGGACAGGAGAGCATGGAATTTTTCTCGATATATTACTAACTTTTCCTGAAATTGAATGCTGCAGAAGTGAAGCCTACTCTCAACACTTTGATTCCAATAGCTTAAACTAAAGTTAAATATCCACGTCAAATTTAGGTAAAAAGTTGTTACCAATTTCATATATATCAAACATTATATCATTATATATCAAACATGTTCGGAACGTGTATCGGTAGAGCTAACCTGACGTAAACAACAGAGCTTGTGCATTTAGTTGATCAGCTGATGCTCAAGCTCGTGCACTCTCGTTAAAAGAAAATGACGTCACGGCCAGCCAATGTTGCGGTCACGTACTGCTGCATTCACGACAAATTTTCATAAAATCTTTTGCGTCTCCGAATATCGAAAATTTCTTTCATCTGAATAAGCAAATTGCATTAAAAAAACTTCGTTTTAATAGAGAAGCTTGAGCGGGTGAGGGGGGAAGGGTAGGGGTGTCACCCTGGGGAAGAAATCCTCTGTCAGAAGCCACCTTAAACTTAAACGAGATGTAATTTAAAAATGTTTGAAGGTCTTACGACCATGATGGGGGGCAACTGCGTGTCATAGCGTATCTGGATGCGATTTTCTTCATCTAATACATCAATATTGCTGTAGTAGATGAACAAATTTTCATAAAATCTTTTGCTTCTCCGAAAATCGAAAATTTCTTCTATCTGAATAAGCAAATTACATGAGAAAAAACTTCGTTTTAGTTCATTAATAAGCTCATGGGAGAGAAAAACTGATGAAAAGAATTAAATGCAGGCTAAAATTTTTTTTTCGAAAAATCAGGTTATTGGCATTAGTTTCTAGGTATGAAAGGCGTTCGTCGCGGCGAGGGGCAGCATGGTATGGGTAAGAGTATTTCACACACGTAGCACAGGACGTCGCAGGTGCCATGTGAGGGCATTTTACACACGGGGCTCCGGCAGTGCAGGGCATCTTGCGAGGGAGTTTTACACAAGACATCTCGCGAGGGCATTTCATACACAACATCTCGGAAGGGCATTTTACACGCGACATCTCGCGAGGGCCTTTCACACACCACATCTCGCGAGGGCCTTTCACACACCACATCTCGCAAGAGCATTTTACACGCGACATCTTTCAAGGGCATTTTTCACACTCAACTGTGGCTGCAAAGTGAAGGGCATTTCACACATGGCTGAAAAGTGAAGGGCATTTTTCACAATGTGGAGGTTTTGGCTGGAAAGGAACCCTGGAAGGACGTTTTGCACACAACACCTCTAAAGGGCATTTTACACCCGCAATTTCGGCTGAAAAGGGCATTTTGCAAGGGCATTTTACGCAAAATAACCACCTTGGCACGGAAGACAACTCGAAAGGGTATTTTTTAGAGCGCGTGGTGTGCCTTTACACTACTTGTTCAACACGCCCCTACCCTACACGTCAACCACACGCCTACCACACGCCTACCACGCTCTTTTTACCTGTGCAACAAACTTTTACTCCTCGCCTGATACGCCTTTATTGCCGGTGTGCCTCACGAGCATTACGCACGACATACGCGCGTCTTATAGGCGTATCCTTTTTGCGATGTAATGGCAAGAATGTCTATATCATTAAGTAATTATATATTATTCATTAACCAATTCTGACGAGATTTTTCCATTTCTATTAATAAACTGATTTAGAATCTCTTTCAATAATGAATTGATATCCGGTTCACGAAAACTGGTATTTGAAAAAATATATTTCCGCTCATCATCGCGAACGCAGCCGTGTTTGTGACGTCAATTCAATTTGGAAGGAACACGTTTCAAACAAACGCAGATCACAAGTGCATTAACTCTATAATAATTTATTTTAATCAGTGTTTTCGGTGAAAACTTGTTTATATTTTATGAAATATTTTTTCCTCCTCGTTAGGAACATTTTCTTCAACATGTATACATATGTCAGTGGCGGATCAATTAAGCATAACAAGAACACAGTTAACGTATTCATCATGTAACTCATTTGAATAATGAAAAATTAATAACCATTTACCAACTTATTAGGGTCTGATGTTACTTCAGGCATTGACTTCCAATGCGGGAAGTCACGTGGTGGACGTACATGTAATTTATTTACTATGCGCAAATCTTGTGAATGTATGTATAATGTGAGTTCTCAAAAATACTGAATACGTGAATTGAATGAAATTTTTAGGGGTAACTGAAGTATAGTAACTACAGCTCTAAAACAGACATTCAAGTAGGTTGTCCAAGTCATTTCGATGGTGCCCCAGTCTACACCGTCACTTACTTCTAAAATTTATCAGTTTGAGTATGCTCTAGCTTTTCAGTCTAAACAGTCTTGATGTCTAAATCAACAATGTTGAGACATGAAGAAATATCTCGAATGGAAGGTGCTTCGATCGCACCCTTTTCCAGACAGAAAATGCTTCGCGAATGCTTTAAAAAGCGATAAATTGCTTTTAGCCTTAACTTGAGTTTTTAGATGCCTCAGGTGAGCAACTAGTGCACGACAAAAACGATATATTATGAGAAGAAGTGACTGTGTCGAGGGGAGGTTGATGGGAGCGCTGCTACTACTCTTTTCATTCAGAAACGCAGTCGTGAATGCTTCAAAAGGCTGAAGAAACCTTTACGCTTTGACATGAGACTGAAATCATGATTTTATGTGCGTTATTTCAGAAACTAGACTCATTCTTGAAGGCCTGAAGAAAAATCTGTAGTGTAAAGAGTGTCAGTTGCACTTTGAGCTGGAAGTTATTTGGTGTTTTTTTGTCCAGATTTCGAAACTCCCCCAGCTCTCTTTGCTAAAAACCATCTATGTGAGGCATCATCAAATTCAGCACCCGTAGGTCCACGAACTTCCTTCATTGCGGTACTTTTTGATTTGCCAAAATTCGACTGTGAATTTGTCTCCTCAGTACTTTGACTAGTTTTTTATTAAATAAACTACTTGTCTTCAATTTATGCTGTTCTAGTATATCACAATCGGGAAATCATTATTGGGTTTTCGATAATTTCTTTCCTCTCAGAATTATTTCTGGAAACACTTTTTTTAACACGACTGAACGTTCATGGAGCGTGCAAGAATGTAGAAAATAGCATTATCTCTGAACAACAGTCAAAATTCACCATTCTCTATACTAATACTGTAAAATTTTGCACTTAAATACATCAGAAGTACTCACGCTAAATACCTGCGGTCATATTTGAGTTACCCATGTAAAGTAGTTTTTCCAATGTTTGAGTATAGATGAGTTTAATGATTCCACTATAGATTATTTCTATTATAAAATCATTTCGTCATGAAAAATTTTCAGTATATTAGTGTTTAATTAAGGTAATTACGCTATTTTTTCGCGTTCTTGCCCAATAATGGTGCTTGACACTATCATCCTTGGAAATTCGGAACACCACCGAAAGTTCCGTTCAAAGATTCTCGACTAACATCTCAAGCATTACATAAGCTTATATTTCCGTTTATAGAATTAATTTGAAATTACGTTTCCATAAATTAAGATAACGTTCGATTGATTTCGTTAAAATATAATTATCAACCCTTCAACGACGGGACACGACTGCCCAGACAGCTAATTCTTAAATAGAGAGTGTCTATTATAGTTATAGGTAAGTTGCACGAGCCAGGAATTTATACTTCTATACTCATTTAGGGGCCAAATTCAAGTCTTTTTTACCTTAAAATAAAGTTCCGAAAAAAGACCAGACGATACAATCCCGTCCAAAGAAATACAATGACTTATTTCATGAAACGAGCGGTTATGACGTCA